>CAKNXH010063500.1:234059-309859 GCA_932178445.1 Andricus quercusramuli | reverse complement strand
CCTTCTGAGATAGCTCGGTGAAGACTGGCTTAAGCTTGCATCAAGCGGAATGGGAGACAAAGATAAGGAAAGTTACGAGAAGTGAAGGCAAATGACAAAATGTACACAAGGAAAGATAGAAAGGGAAAAAAGGAAGAGAATTCAAAGAGATGAATGGAGATAAATATAGAAGAATCTGGAAAAGGGTTTGCTTATTGCTAAGCAGGGTGGAGAATCGCAATGAAAAGTCAAGGAATATCAGACAATGAGATTTTTCGAAAAGGATACGAAATCATAAGGACCCATGAGAAGTGGAAACAAGTTCGTCATGGGGGTGACAATAGGGTGGCCCATTGGGGGGGGGGGGAACTATCTGGGAGTGAAGTCGAGGGTAAAAATGATAACGTTCTCAGCGTCTTGTCGCCCCAAAGAGTCGTCCGAGAATGAAATGGTATGTATTTAAAGTTGATTCTCTCGACGGAAAGACAATTATTTTACTTTCAAGAGGCGGAAGCCGGACAATTTTCTTAGAAAGCATTGTCACCGTTGTCTAGAAATTCCTCGGAATCGAAGCTGTCCTCTAAAAGCTTTCAAGGAATGATACATTGATTTTTTAAAGTAAAAGTGACCGCTGAAAACTACGTCACACTGCCAGGGTGACAGGTTTTGTGACGATTTCTGATGCAGAGGGGCGTGAGGAGTTACACGGAATCTGATATCATACATGAAAAATGTCAATCTGAAAAACACTTTTTCGAAATTCTGGAAAATAATGAAAATTAGAGAATTACCCTTTTTTGCTTTGTTTTCGAGGAACTTCCATTTTTCTCCTTTTTCGCTTAAATGCGAACTGAATTATTAGAACCCAATGAGAAAATCCAATTATTCTTCTATTAATTAATTTCTATATGTCATCTATTTATTCAACTATATTGTTGTAAATGCATGTCTTGCTACCTGAAAATTAAGTCTTTCATCTGTTAAACATTTGTTTTTTGCATAGAAAATTCAACTGTATTCTGAAACATTTGTCTTTTTTTTATTAAAAGTTCAATTATTTTGTTACAAATTCAACTGTTTTTAGTTGAAATTTGATCTTTTTCTTCTCAAAGTTCGAGAATTTGGTTGAATATTCAACTATCTGATTGAGAATTTATTTATTTGGCCAACAATTCGTCCCCCCCCTCTTGAAAAAAAAAACTATTTGGACGGCAATGCAACTTCTTGGTAGATAATTGATTTTTCAAATGAAAATTCAACTATTTTGTTGAAAATTCATCTTTTCTGGTAGAAAAGTCCTTAATAGAAAATTTAACTGTTTTTTAAGAAATTCGTCATTTTGGCTTGAATAAGATACGACTATTTCGTCCAAACCGCAACTGATTGTCGTTGAAGTTAATTCTTGTTGGTTGGAAAATGCGACTTTTTGGTTAAAAATTTGTATTTGTATGTAGGCTTCAAATTCCACCATTTTATCAAAAAGTCGCTCTTTACGCGTGGAAGCTCAACTCTTTGGTTGCAAATGAAATTGTTTGGTCTGCAATTGAATTTTCCTTCCGTTAGAAATTCTACTACTTGGTTGAAAAATCATCCTTTTTGGTTAAAAAATCATCTTTTTTTGGTTGAAAATTCGTCTTTTCGGGTTTGAAATTCAACTATTTTCTAAAACATTGAACTTGTAAACTGAAAATTGAAACACTTTTTCGTAGAAAATTACATCTTTTTTTGGTAAAAAATCAATTCTTCTCTTTTGAAAAATGAACTATGTTTTTGAAACTGGCATATATTTTCACTAGAAATCCAAAGCTTTATATATGTAACTGAAAACGCTAATAATACATTAATTTCACTTAACAGAATTTTCTTCCTTCTTCTGAGCACTTGTCAGATAAAATGGAAGAAAATATTTTCACCTAATAGTGTGTTAGTATTTAAGACGTCACACTGGGGATTTCAAGCTTTGTGTGATGTTGCCTTCTGTTTATTGAATTATAAAAACAGAACAGACAAAAGTACATCTGATATCAATGGATATTATGAATATTATAAGAATATTTGTACGTTCATGAAGATGATGAATTTCTTGAGATAACTGTGAATGAAGATTAATAAAAGATAATGAACAAATATAAAAATCATGATGAAGAATAGAATTCTTAATTCTGCTAATTCAGTTAGAGAAAAGTGAGTCACTGAAAACCAAAAGAAAACTGCAAAATCTGATTAGTTGAAATGTTTCATAGTTCGGTTGTGAGAACGTTCCAATTGCTGAATAAAAATATATGAATTTATTTAGGGCTATATAATGCATATACTAATTAAAAGAAATTTGGAGAAATAAACGTGGAAAACAAAAAGGCTTTATGAAACAACGCGATTTGTTAACATTTTGGAGTTTATTTAAACAATAAGAAGGCAATTTGTGTAACTTGTAAATAAGTTGCATCACCTCAGCCAATAAAACGTGTCTGTCAGAGTATAGGTCTTAGTTATACTTATTTCTAGGACACGAGCAACTATGTGATGGATTTTTGCACTTTCCATCATGTGCCTTCGTGACAGCTGAAATAATAATAATAAAAATTAATTATTGTGACCTCAATAAATTAACTAGAAAACTCAAGCAAAATTTCCTCAGATATTTCATGAGGAATATTTCTTGATTTTTATTAATTTTACATTATAATTTTCATCTTTATTAGCCTGGCGTCAATGCAAAATAGCTTCTTCGATTCGAGTGAATATCACTGTTATAAATCGAACTTGTAAGTTTGGATTTTTGTTGATTGCCGCACCTAATGTTAGTGGTGCCATCTGATAAAATGAGTATTATTTGGAGAGTGAAACATTCGTCCGAAAATTCTCAATCCATTTTTTGTTTAGGCACTTAATTTTATAATTAGTACTGCCGAACGACGTAATTTCGAACATGTTGGTAAATTTGAACATTCCTAAACTGATAGTTTAAATTACTTCAGGTAGGTGGTTTTAACCAAAATCTAGAACCAGTTAAGACTTGAACTGATTCCAGATTCTTGGAATAGTTTTGAGTAATTTATTCTATCAATTTAGAGAATTAGGCCGTGTACGAATATACGCCACATGTCAGAAATTACCTTGTTTGACGGAAGCGTATGTTTATGTATACAATATTGCGAAAAAATGATGCGTTGGAATTCAAAACCGGCTAACTCTCAATTTTTTTGAAATATGTTTTTTGCTTTTTTGAAAACTGTAATATCAGGCTGACATAACACCGTTATAGAATCTTCGGAATGTCTTTTTTTTTAATCTTCGAAAATGGTACAAAATCTAACCTCAAGGGTAGCAGAATTCAAAACCGGCTAACCCCATATGAGCTCTAATGAAGAGTCCGCGTTTTCTTGATAATTCCGAGGTTTTCAGCAAAGTAGTGTACTCTAACTGACATCTATCGCCTCAAAGCTGAACTAAATATTTCGATCGAAATTCTTTTGGCCCAGCTGAGCTGTGCAAAGAAACTCATGATTCATTACGTATGTGTCGACTTTTGACAGTTGTTGTTTTATTGAAAATCCACTTTGTGTAAATATTTCTTGATTCTAGAGAGTTTCCCGATGACAATGATGTAACTTTCATGAATGTTCCACCCATAATCCATAAGTCGCACGTCTACTGCTATTTAGTTCATTAAATGAAATTAATAATTCTTCAAATATTAGTTAATTTCATTTTTATGGAAACCCATATTTTCATAAATTAGGAATTCGACTAAATTTGATCGATAATAGGATATTACAGAATTTATGGAAATCAAAGAATTCACGGACTTCGCCGAATATAAGGAATTCCTGGAATTCATGCAATTCTTTCAAATCGTCGAATTCCAAGAATTCGTTAAATTTAGTGAATTTCAAGAATTCGTTTAATTCCGTTAATTCAACTAATTCTTCCAATTCCTTGATTCTCGTGAATTCACTGATTTTCATGAATTCTTCGATTTCCGTGAATAATTTGAATTCCTTGAATTTTTTCCATTTTAGTCTACTGGAACATCAATTTTCAGTGTTATATTCTTCACAAGCTGCTTTTAAGACATTGTCAACTTTTACAGTTGCATACATTTGACAATTAGAACCTAAATTTGTAATTTTCAAAATTAAAAGTTAATACTCCCATTCTGTATGATTTTATTTTCGATTTTTCATTGGAAGAATTATATTTATTGTAAATAAAATATAATTCTTCCAATGAAAACAAATATGATGATAATAAATAGGTGTTAATAATTATTATTATCAACATGACAATCGATTTTGAATCGATTTTGAATTTTGCAGCCCCCGGCGGTAGCTGGTTGAAATTTTCAAAAGCTCAATCAAGTATAGCGTTAAGGTTTTTGCTCGAAACTTCTTACGAGTGCTCATCGTATCAAGAACAAATAAACTTATCAACGCGATACTCAAATTCATGAAAATACCAAGATGCGAAAGCTTATACGTCGCCAAGAAAAATTTCAAATTTGTGGGTTAGCCGGTTTTGAATCACAACCCTTCGAATGAATCTCGGTTAATAGAACAATGGTTAATAATTAATCTTGGTCAAGGAAAAATAATTTTCATTGAAAAATCCACCCAAAACACGTACTACAAACAATTATTCTTCTGAAATGAAGAAAATCATAGAAAAAAGCAAACAGATTATAAAAATTCCATGTTATAAAATGAAGCTCAATGTATTGGCTTCAAAAGTTCAAGGGAATTTCAAAATCGGTTTTTTGTTTATGAAAAGGGACGTTATTTCTATTTCGGATCGTGGATTTTGAACTTTTCTATACTCTTACATTTTACTATATTTTCTGATGAATTTTTCAGATTTTCAGAATTGCCACCTCAAGGAAATTATTTACAAAGTTTTATATCTGAAATTTTTAAATAATGCTTGTAATTATTTTACGTTGAATACACGAAATATTCGTATTATAAACTGCAGGGAGCTCGAGAATGCCTTTTTTATAGAAAGAAGTGATTCTAATCTACCGGGGTGGTTTTTCAAGTCTTCTGGTCTATTTTTTTTTTATTTCTTCTGAATACCGTCCTTACATATGAAGATAATTTATTGATTAAGAATTGGGTCATTGTTTACTTCGATGACTTTTTCGAATTTCGTGGTAAATAGTTCAAAACCTTTTGTAGCATCTTCTTTATATTCCAAAAGTTAAATATGAAAATATCAGCCAAGGAGACCAAAGAACATTTGTATCTCACCCACAAAAAAAAAAGAAAAAAATGTTCAAAAGTTTGTTTTCTTGATAATTGATTTTTTTAAACTTTTCGTTTTTTGAAGGAATCGCATTCAGAATTATAATTCGGGCAAAGTGTAAGGAAGGAACATCGTCGACTCTTCTTACTTAAGTACGCAGAACTAGCCACAAGAATAAATTAGCAGAATCTAGCAGATCAAAAACGCTCAATATCTGTAAACAGATTGCTTTCGGCTGTTGAAATAGCTGGCATCAAAACGGAAGTGGAAAAGCAGCTACCTATTGATGAAATTCCCTTGGAAGATCTGGACAACGAAGACTTAATTAAAGCTGAAGGCATAAGTGGTAGGGATAATGAACAACAAGCACCGGATGGACTAGAACCACATCCGGACATTTTAAACGATGGTCTAAACAGCAAAGTCCCAGAAAAACTACAGAATCTTGAAAGGAATTTTGGTCATGCTTTACTAGAGTTCAGGCACGTAGAGCCAACACAAAGGCATTCACTGCCCATGATGAACATCAAAAATGATCTGCCTGCACTAATAGAACACCTGAACAGCAAGGTTTTACCTATGCACTTGAACGCAACACAAAATGCGTTAGAGGTGAAAACTCTTGTATACTGTGCAGCTGTGGCAACGGTTAGAACGTTGGGCCGCAGAACTAGGCCTATAAATGCAGTCTTTGCCCGGAGCGAGATCCGCCATGGAAGATCAGGTTGGATATGGATGTCAGCAAAGTAAGGTGCAAATTGAGTCGACTGACTCAATATAAGAAAGGAAATCGAACCAGAAAGCTGATACACCACGTTATTGAAATCATCCACCCTTGGTACATCGAGACATCGACACCAGCAATATTGGATGAGATTATAGACTCCCAACGGCAGAGACTTGATGTTCTTACTGTCAGACTGCGTAGGTACAAGACAAGTAGTGCAAGAAGGCAACAAAATCTATCCTTGCAGGCAGATGAGAGAAGGTTCTATCGTGAACTGAGTGTAAAGCAAAATAACCAACAAGACAGCTAAGTCCCTCAATTGGAAGACATGACTTAGAATTGGTCAGATGTTTGAGGAAAAACTAACAGAAGCAATTTGGACACTGCGTGGTTCCAGCTAGAGAAAGCAAGCGCAAGCAATAACCCTGAAATGGAGCTGATGAACATCACAGCTTTAGATGTTTCAGCGGTTTTGAAAAAAGCATGTAACTGAAAAGCTCCAGGTCCGGACATAGTGCAGAATTTCTGGTACGAGTACCTGGCAAGTGTGCATCCTGCGTCAGCATGGTGTTTTTAGAAGATCATTGAACACTCAGATCTGATGCCAGGCTTTATGCTGCAGGGTACTACGTATGTGTTACCAAAAAAACCAGACGCTCAGAATCAATTTGAATTTCGACCGATAGCCTGTCTTCCAACAATATATAAATGTCTTACAGCTATCATAGCAGAAGAGGTATATTCTCACGGCGACGAGAATGACATCCTTACAGAAGAACAAATAGGATGTTATAAAAACTCGCGAGGAAGTGAAGATTTAGTCACCATAGACGCTGCTGCCATGATGCAAGCTCGTAAACATAAAAAAAACTTGCACATGGCATACATTGACTACAAGCAAGCGTTGTCTTCCGTACCACATGACTACTTGCTTGAAGTCTTAAAAGCATTCAAAATTTGCCCACGCATCATTGACTTCCTAAGTCGTGCGATGATGCTTTGGGGTACAAGAATCATGTATTTTGATCATGGACAACCAAGGATAACTAGATCAATACTCATTACGACGGGTATATTCCAAGGAGACTCCTTGAGTGCATCACGGTTCTGTTTAGCATTGAACCCACTGAGAAAAACACTACATAGCATGTCTCATGGGTTCCGAGTAAATGATAACGAGGGTGGTCATCAACTGACCCATCTTCTATACATGGATGACTTGAAGCTTTACTCTAGTTTGGACGAGAAACTGCAGCAAGTGATGGATTTTACAAAGCAGTTTGCCAATGATATCCGCATGGAGTTTGGACTAGATAAATGCTGAACAGTACATTCAATCAGAGGAGAATTAGGAACCGTAGAGATAGAGAACGATTTGGGAAATGACACCAAGGCAATGGCTGAGGGAGAGTCATATAAATACCTGGGTATTCTCAAATCCAAGGGTATTCAGCATACGATAGTTAAGAAAAGCCTAACGACTGCCTTCACTGCAAGACTCAAATTGGTTCTGAAGAGATCTCTTCACTCGGCAAACAAGATCAGGGCAATCAACACCTATGCCATCCCTATCCTCACGTACCACAGTAATTCGGCGATTGAAAGGGTAGTTCTACCACGACATAGAGAGGACAGGGGCATTGTAGAAGTCAGAAAACTGTGTGAGTCACAAGTTATACAGTTGCGAGACTATTTTAACAGCAAGCGAGATGTTACGCTTTACAACACCATCTGTAAAGCGGATCTTGACTACGCGCCCTTGAATTTGTCCTCAGAGGAGGCCTTGAATATTAGGGCAGAAACCATAGAGGAATTAGAAACGCAATTGAGACAAAAATCCATCCACGGCGAACACTCCAAAAAGTTAGATCAATATGAAGTGAGGCATCCAATATTTGGCTGAGAAAGGGAGTCCTGTATCCAGAAACGGAAGGATTCGTCATTGCGATTCAGGATAGGGTTGTCAGCACCAGGAATTATCGCAAACACGTGTTACATCAAGACGTGGTTGACCGGTGCCGATTACGTGGAGACACCAACGAATCCATCGAGCACATTATTGATGGTTGTCGCGTAATGGCTCAAAAAGAATATACGCACAGACATAATGATGTGGCGGGCATTATACATATACAACTTGCCCTAAACCTAGGACTCTTAACAGAATGGGTGCCTTTCTATGGATACATTCCAATGCCCGTTTTGGAAAATGAAGATTACCTTTTCCATCGGGACGTGACTATCCAGACGGATCATTACATTCGAGCCAATCGACCTGACATCGTGATGCGAGAGAAAAAAGGTTGAAGAGTCTACATCATCGACATTGCTTGTCCGCTTAACCGAAATTTGCAGTCAACCTATACAACCAAGATTCATAAGTATAGCGAGCTGAGGCATGAAGTAAAGGCAATATGGAGGAATGTGAAACATGCATCTATTCATCCTATTGTGATTTCTGCTGCAGGCAATGTGCACGCAAGATGCACTGAACATCTCGAACATTTTGGAGTCAGTAGGGTACTGGCGGCAGCTCAGGAGGAAGTTTTATTAAATACCTGTCGCATTGCAAGAAACTTCCTAGACCATCAGGAAGCAACCGACCAAGATCCTATGGCGTGATACATGGTAGCTCTACCATAGCATCCAGAGGCGACTGTTGTAACCTCCAACACTCACGGCCGCCGTGTAAGGATAACAGCGGTAAAGACAAACTGCAAACTACACCATGCTCCTAATTTTGTACCTACAAAATCATCGCGAATGATTTCAAACATCGTATTGAAATAACTCATAACATCCTCATCACATCAGTCACCTGACTTAGTCCGTGGCTATGACGAAGAACCGGGTTCACCCGAGCAAACGTTTAAACAAATAAAATAATTGTTCACTCCGCATTTTGACTATTTGAAACTAATTTTGACAAATGCTTCTGGTATTTTCGCGTTTCACCTAGTTAAAACTAGTTTTAACTGATTTCCGGTATAAACGATGACATATACAAAGAAATATAAATCAATTTATTTTTTTCTAAATTATATATGTTAGTAGATTCCAATTAATTCGTCTAATAATTCTAAATAATCGCTAGGTAATTTCAATATTTAAGAGTTAATTAAATGCTAAACAATAAAAAAGTCCATAATTTAGATTAGAATTATTTTATGTTGAACAAGTTTGGTTTCGTTTGAAATTATAAATGTTCATCAACACTTTTTTACTTTCATTGGAAAGGAATGAGCCCCAGACTTGGTGAAGGCTGAGTTCTGTCATACCGTTTCTCTTTTCCCGGTGGAAAAATGACCAATAATTGCTATTTTTGGCAAAGAGATTACTAATTTTTCGAATTGACGTTACCAATGTCATTTGTTAACATTTTCAGGATCATGGTGTGCTTATGGGCAAAAAATCAAACCTTTCGGGTCTCCACCGACTGATGAAGATTTTTAAATATGTTTCGAAGCATTCATTGAAAAATTCGGAAAATTCTTCAATGTAAACAATTACTAAAACGTGCTACTTTTCACTTTCCATATTTCTAAATAAATAAAATAATATTGTTATACAACCTACCTCTACTTGTTATGAAACAAACATACTTGAAGCATTTCAATTGTTGTGGACTGGTATATGTGCAACCATTATCAGCACACATAATATTTTCTGGTTTCAAATTCTGAAAACGTCAATTTTGTTGAATTGATTCACATTTATCTTGTGAGAATAAAGAAAAAACAAAAATTGTGTATACTCACATCGCATTTCTTTCGGCACTTTTCAGTGTCAGATAGTTCGGCATTTGCATAGGAATTCGCCAATAAAATTGCAATTGCTTCAAAAACGGAAAAATAAAAATTATTACTGGGTAATAATCGTTTAATAAATGAAGCAATGGCACCAGTAAAGAGCCACCTTGGTTCTAGACTGAGGATAAAAAAGGTTCTATCTCGGAAAAACCAAATGAAAAGAAATGAAGACGAAATGAAAAGGTGCTCACTCGAGCGGCGAACTCTCGAAGCTTTAAAATCTCATATGAATTCTATTACAAAAATCAGCCACCTTAAATCTGTAACACCTTTTCATTTTACCCTATCAGATATTTTGAAGTTACAAAATTATCTCTTCCGTCTGGAATGGACTAAAATAAAACTCTTTATTTATATAATTTATAAAGACCACTTACTTAGCAAACATGACAATATCACTGTTCCTTTCATGCTGAAGAGTTAAAAAAGTTAAACAAAACTTTTTTGGGTCCGAATATTCAGACAATGATAAGAGAGCTAATTGAAATTGACGTGTGTATATATGCAACCAAAAAATAAACACATATATGTCGCAAACATATTATCAAGGTATCAAATAACATATTTATGATACGAACACGAAATAGAAGATAAAAAATGCAAATATTATTTTTATCCTTATTGTCATTAATTTTCACGACATGCTGCCATTAATTGCAATTGGACGTTTTATCCAGCGTGTATTTTAGTTAGGCACTTCACATTCATAAAAATGTCAAATGAATTGAATGAAAAGCTGTATCGGTTGAACAATTCAATGAGTAAGATTGTGCAATCGTATAGCAAACTCAAAGTGCGTTTCGACTGCTTATGATATGAAAAAATGTAAAAATTTATACGAAAAGAAATATGTACGTGACTTTTTGAATTATCACATTTTTAGAAATTTATTACATAAGAAACATTGTTTTTCGTTGCATTATGCACCCATTTCCCAGAGGTATCTCTTAATTTGAATTAGTGAAAATTTCACTAATTTGATTAGTAATGTTCCACGAACGAAATAGTGATATTTTAGAATTTTTCTACTGGCATAGTAAAAAATGTCAAGTTTATTTTACTATTAAGTCAAGTATTTGAAAAATATCGACTAACTATTTAGATAGAACGTGTGTTAGGTGCGTGCTGCAGCCTTCCATCGAATTTAGTTGTGGTTGTGTGTATACTCACGCATTGGAAAGATTATTTAATTAGGTGAAATAAAATAAATTGAGTCTGTAAATAATTCGAATTTGTCCACCTTTGGAGCAATATTGCCTGCTTATTTTTTTAATAAAGTTGAAAAATTGCATAATAGATTTTCATTCAATAATGTATTAAACTTTTTTTTATTTTCTGCTTTTCCTCTTTCTATAACCTTCTATAATAAATATATACTGCTCAGAATAATATACTACATTTTCACTTAACATATAGGAGTTTTAAATGATCGTATTATGAAAACTACATCGACTATTTGAATCAGTAGTTTTTCACTCATGCTCAATAATTATTATTTTTATTTCTCGCGAAATTCTTAAATTAAAATATGAAATTATTAGCGATGCAAAAATGTTGTATTTCATAGTATGTATTATCTAAAATAATTTGAAAGAAAAGAAAGGACAATCTTCTTCACTATTAATGAAAATTGATGTATTAACTTCAAAATTATTGCACAATATTTTTCTATAGACAATTAAGCCGTTGCATTGATGTTGAAAAATACGAATTTAATATGAAAAACACTAAAATAATCCAAACTTGTTCAAAATTGTGAGTTTGATTTTTGAACTCAAATGATTTTTGTTTTATTCAACAGAAATGCTAATATACCCTGATGTTGCCTGAATATTGTAAAAAAATTAAATGATTTTTTATTGATAATAAATTGTATGAGGTCGTAAATCTTTTTTTGAACATAAAACTTTTTTTGTTTAAAATAACATATTTCAGGTGAAGAATGTTTAAATAACCTAAAACTGTTCCAATATTGTAAATCTTCTTTGAAATGGAATGATTTTTTACTAAAAATACCGATTCCCTGTGTACCACGCCAACATAAAATAAAATTTCTGAAAAGTTCGGAATCATTATTTGAATGTTCGCAGCATAATTTTTTCAATCAAAAAAAGACCAATTAACTACAAAAAAAACCCCGAACATAATCAGAAATTAATAAAAGATTATGAATCCTTTCTAGATCATAATTATTTGGATTTAAAAATACCAGTTTTTGATGTAAAGAGTGAACGTAACCTGAAATGGTTCAAAACTATACAAATTTCAATTTATGACAAAAAACACTAACAGAATCCAAATTTTTCAAGCTTGTAAATTCGATTATTTTAAACTTTTTTTACTCGAAAGAAATAATAAAAGCACTTAATTTTCACATCATTATTAATTATAATAATATAAAATTATATATATATATATGAAATAATATTGAAGAAAAATAATAATAAAAATGTTAAATACGAACGAGAGCCTCGGTGGCTCAGTTGGTTAGACGCCCGAACTTTACGTTGGAGATCCGTGGTTCGATTCCTGATCCGGTACCTCTGGATATTTTTCTATGTAACTTTCCCGAGGTTCTGGTGGTTCGGAGACTACATTAAAAAAATGCTTCCAGGAGCGATGATATATGCCGGGACTATATACACCGTGCAGACTATAAAAAAAAACAAAGTCCAACTCTAACAAAAAATACCTTCCACGTATTGGGCAGTAACCATCTTCAGCCTGAGATATTAATTTGAAATACGAATAATGGAAAATTTGTTTATCGGATTAATTAAGTCGGATTAAACGTAACAAATTATATTATAAACTAATTCAAAAATACCAGCGTAATGCACAAAAATTACTCTGAATAATAGAACAAAAAAACTCTGTTGAACTAGTATAACATTTTCATTTTGGTAATAATATCTCCAATTGTTAAATAATTATGAAAATTCTATAATAACCATGGATTTTTTTTTGAAAAGACTTGAATATATAAAACAAATGTTATAAGAACAAAATTATCTCAAGTTATTTCAAGACACTACTGATTCAATCACATCAGATTATCATTTTAATTTTTTTTGTGCAAATTTATGACAATTTTATTGTTCTTTGCATCATAATTTTAAGAGAGTTTGAAAATACATTTTTTTGTTAAAAATTTTTAAAAATATATAAAGTGCCGGATAATTCCACACGCTGTGAGACATATTTTGTTCATAAGAAAAATAATCTGCTAATTTTAAAGAATTGTAAGTGAATAAAAAAATGGTGTTATTCATATTGAATTTACTGAAGTTTTCTCGCTACAATGAAGAAATTTCTGCCAATCATGCACAATCTTCTCAAATCAAATAAGATTTTCTTTAAAATCTATAAAAAAATGTTTGCAAATGAATTGATTTTTTTTCAAGAAAGGGTAATAAGTGCGCGCATAGAGCACGAAATTGTTAAAATTAAGAGAACAAGTGGACGTGACACAAGAAGAACTAGATAGACAAAAAATCGAAGGGATGGAAACGAAAAACGATTCCTGTGAAAATCGCAGGACAGATATACGCATGCCATTGACCCGTTCTCTCAATTTTTTTATTTTGCCGAGAAAACTGATGCTTGCGAATAATGTAAATGAAAATGTTTGTCTCGCTCTTTAACTACCCTTCTTCTTCACATTGCACCCTTTCCGTGAGCCCTTTCCAGTTCTGCATGCTATGATCAGCCATGCTTCAATTCTTCGTGTTAAGTTATCAATTTAAACTTGAAAAAAGAACTAGTTGGAAGGAGTTCCTGAAATTATTGGAAGTTATTGAATATGATGATGGAGACTTATGGAACATTTATACAAGTTTCATGGACCTGTTCAAAGTAAGGGTATATCATCGGAAAAACTTTGCGACACTAATAAGAAACGTTTTACAAAATAAACCAATTATGGATAGGGAAAAAGTTTTATATACGAATCTTTCAAAATAATTAGATACGTTATTCATTTATTCATAATTATTTATATTGTTTAACAAGGATTCAATCTTATCCCGCTTATTTACATACACGGAAGTAATTTTTCGTTAAAAAATGGTTGTTATTAGCCTTTTAGAATCATTCTGAATGAATGAAAATATTTTTCTGAAACATGAAGCATCTGAGTTGTTATTCACTTAATTATGTGGAACTGTCCGTAGCACAAAAAATTTGTCTGCTTTTATTCTCTAAAATCATAATATGTAGGAGTCTGCATGAAAAGGGCCCTTATGGCCGGTTTAAGTATAGGAGATAATAAAATTTTTCAAGTTGAGGTCAAAGTTATTATTCTTGGCTTGGAGCGGGGGATGATACCGGGACCTATAGTGAATTTATTGGAAATTCATAGAAACATTATTAGCATTAATAGTAATGCTGTCATAAAGAATCAATACAGGAAGCATTCCTATTGGTCAAGTATTGAGGTTACACGTTTAAAATTTACACTTTGACGGAGAATGACACATATCCAGTTTATATGCGTTCTTCTCGAAAAACGGATTTTCGAAATTTCAACTTAAAAATGCACCATTGATTCGTTTTTCAACTAACAAGATTGGTTCTGGCCTAACATGCCGGGAATTCAACCGACTATATTCTTCTGTACGTAAATCTACACAGGCCATTAGGGTCCTTTTCATATTGACGCCCACATTTCATTTTAATTAATTTACATGTTTTTTTAAAGAATCAATTGTTCAATTTAAAAAAGAGACAACACAAATCTTGTTATACTCACTTCGCTGCCGAGTCGGCAATACTTGCATCTTACATGAAGCTTCTTGCCATATAAGGTTATATATGCAATCAGAAATTGTGATTAATAGTCCAAAGTATGTGGCTCACTCCTGATTATTTTATACGTTCAATTTTATTAAACATTTTTTATCCCTTACGTGGCGCTTAAAAGCAATTTTGCATAGGTAAGTGAGAAGCTGTAAAATACCTAAAATAATTAGTGTCGTTACCTATATAGATACTTTATTTTGGTGCACTTTTTTCATGCTAAAAACTCACTTGATATTATGGTTTAATTTTCTTTCAGAGTTGAGATGATTACAGTCAAAATATCGAAGGAATTTTCATTATGGTTGAATTTATTCTACCAAAATGAATATTCCACACAGGGCTCTCCAGGTATGTATCATAACTTAACTACGAATTTTTAAATGCAATCAATTGATCCGGTAAAAGTAGTACGCCTAATTGGACATATTCAGCTGTATAGTTTTACACTGTACCATCCACCATCTACCATCCACGATCCGGGTACGAATACGAATAATTGAAATTATTGAGTTAAGTTGAGATTTTGCAAAAGTGTTTGAAGGGAATTACACTACGCTTGAAGCTGCGCACCAGAGTTGAATGGCGCATATGGTTGCGCAGTAGAATTAGACAGCACTTACAGCTGCGCAGTAGAGTTACATAACACTTACATCTGCGCAGTAGAGTTCCGTGGCATATTCTTATGCACAGTATAGTTACGCGGCACTTATAGCCGCGCAGTGATGTTAAGGGATACTTGTAGAAGCACAATAGAGTTCCACAGCAGTTACATCTGCGCAGTGAAGATCTATAGAACTTAAAATTGCGCAGTATAATTCCAAAATTCTCAAAGATGCTCAGTATAATCATATGGCACTTATGGCTGCGCGGTAAGGTTAGGGATACTTATAGATGCACAGCAGAATTACAAACTACTTAAATCTGCGCAGCAGATAGTCCAGGTCCAAACCCAGAACCTCAAGAAATCCCTTGAAATGTTGATCCAATCTAGAATGTTTTGATCCGTCGCGTGCGGGAAGTGGCCAATTTCAAAACCGTGTGAAAAATAATTCATGGAAGGATTTTTCTCCGAATGCTGCGCCTAAGCTTTTCGATCTGGAATTACTTTCCAGAACATATAAGCCTACGGTAAGGGACATCAGCGAAGATAATCGTTGATATCTGGGGATCGCGTTGACACTTGAGAAACTAACTGCGAGTACTAAGTAGTAATTAAAACAACCCGAAGCGATAAGTTACCATAAATTACTGATAAATAACCATAATTACCACAATAATTATGCATTTTTTTGTATTCCTTGAATTTCTGCGAATTTTCGGTAATTTATGGTGATTTTATGATAAATTTCCAAAAATTTCAGAAATTTTGTTCTTATTGTTTCTTAAATCAAAAACTCCCTGCATTCGTTACAAAAGGTAATGTGTATAACACGTTCCAACAGTTGGCAGTTATAACTCTTTTGATGAAATACAAAATTACCCTAAACTATTTTTTGATAGCACTCATAAATAGGCCGTGAAATTTTTATTTTTACATTCTCATAATTTATGATGAAAGGTAATATATTCATGTGAATTTGGACCTATTCAGTTTACGTAAATTCTTGACGTTTTGAGACCCCTGATTCAGGAAAAATGGTTTTTACGACCATGTCTGACTGTCTGACGAAGCGATAACTTTCGAAAGAATTTTATAATCAAAATTCATTTTGGTGCACTTTTTGTGGTTCAAAGAGACATATCAAGTTTGTGAGGCAGCCTTGTATCGTCGTTATGAATGGTTTTAGTTATAAAAAATATAAATGGGGAAATAAAAAATTCTGCTTTTCCACAAAACCATGCTAGATACGACAAATAGACAGGAGAACAAATTATGACTTTCAGGTATATCTATAAAATCGCTTTTAACCTTTTGTTTATAGGCAAAGTAGTTTCTGTTCTAGATGTGAAAAATATCATAGAAAAATCCGACATTCAAAAATTGTAGTCAAACAACGAAAAAGATAATCAAAATTCTGAAGTAAAAAGATAGATATAATATATAATAAAGTTCAGCATAATATAGAAAATTTTGCTTTTTTAACATACTTCAATCCAGTGCGAAGCGCGAGGCACGTGATAAGAATGTATTTGTGAAACCTAAAGGAGTTTTAACAGGAGAGAATTTACAAGATCCGACTGGCGCGCGCTCTGGGCACGTTCAAACTTTAAAAAGTTGAAACATGATGCTTAGAAACAAATTACTGTAAAGAATAGTCCGACTAAAGTAATCTCTAATCAATTAATCTATTACGTGCAAAAGTCAAACCCATATCCATTTATTAATTACCAAATGTCTATTTGTTTATAAAATTAGTCATGACTTAGTTACTCTAGGTTCTGTAAGTTGCGAATGAACTCAGTCACGAATAAAATTAGTCTTTTTCAAGTTAGTCAAGATGGTCAATACACCACAATCACTCAATTATTTCAGTGAAATAAGAATATAATAGTTAAAAGATTTTAAATGCTCTATTTAAATGACATAGAAGAATGTTTTTTGTAGATACATGTCACCTACTTGAACTATTTTTTCAGAGGAATTGATGATAGAAATGAAGGGTGGAAATATTCGCGATGGCTTATGGCTTACGATCAAGAAGGAATTCGAATTTACCAGTGAAGCGTAATTTTCTCTCTCTGCTTCGTCACTAGAGACCAATGGATCAGAAGTTTCTCTTCGACTTGGGAACTGGTGCAAGAAGTTTGAGGACCTGGAAGTAAAGAAATCAAATACAATATCTTGAAGGATAAACACATCCTTCGTCTCACCCCATTTCTATAGCAAATCGACGGATTCAAAGAGAGGTCATACATATTGTAAGTACGATTTCTATCAAATTATAATAAGATACTCATTGTTAATTACATACAGGCCGCTTGAAAACTACAATTTTTTCAATGTTCAGAAAAAGAAAAATTATTGATTTTACTTTACAAGTAACGCATCTCAGTGCAGACTTCACACTCTTTCCTCCATCGCCCTCTTTAACCCCTTTTATAAATAATTCCTCTTTTTCCCTGTTTTCAAGAAACATTCTCTTCTCATTTATTCGCTTAAATGCGAACTAAATTAATAAAACCCAGTAGGAAAATCCAGCTTTTTTCGCTGAAAGTAAATTCTTTTCAATTGCAAAGTCTATTATATTATATTTTTGGTTTAGAATAAATTTCTTTCATTACAAATTTTACTATTTGGTTGAAGATTAAAACTCTTTTTTGAAACTCCTCTCTTAGATGGAAGTTAATTTTCTTAGGAAAAAATTCAACTAATCCATTTTAAGCTGAAAATATTGATCGTTTTCAGTACAAAATTGAATTATTACATTTTTCATTAAAAATTCTTCTGTTTTGGTAGAAAATTCAACTACTTGGTTCACAGTTGAAGTTATTCGTTGAAAATTTATATTGTGGTTGAAAATTACGCTATTTTGTTGCCCCATTTCGGGGGGGGGGGGGATTAATTTTTTTTTTGTGAAAAGCCTAAAGTTCTTTGTTAAACATCCATTTAATTTCTAGAAGATTTAACTATTCAGTTACAAATTCGTGTTATTTTAGTCGAAAATTAATTTTTCTTAAATGACAATCGTAATTATCCGATTATTGGTAGAAAATTAATCTATTTGGTTAAAAATTTAACAGTTGAATTGATTTTGTCAAAAATTGATACATCAGTTGATGATCCAGCTCTGTAATTAAAAATCTAACTAATTTGTTCAAACTTCGTTTTATTGGGGGTTGAAAATTAATTTTATCATCTAAAAAAAATAACTATTCCATGACTGGTTGAAAATTTATTGTTTTTAGTTGAACATTTAAAAACTTAGTTGGAAATTGACTTATTTTGTTGTAAATTCGTATTTTGAAGTGAAAAATTTATCGTTATGGTTAAAAATTCAACTGACTGTTTGATTTGGTTAAAAATTCATTTTTTCAGTTGGTGATCAATCTCTTTGGTTTAAAATTGAACTATTTTGTTGAAAATTAATTTTACTTACTGAAAATTCAACAAATTTATTTGTCTAAAGTTAATCTTTTTTAGTTGAAAATTCAACAATTCTGTTGACCATTAATTGTTTTTTTAGCTAAACCTCAATTCTTTCAAATGCAAATTTAACTTTTTTATTTTCAATTGAAAATTGCTCGTTTTTTTACAAGTTCAATTGGCTTCAGAATTCAACTGTTTTGTTGGAAATTTTATTATTCTCGTAAGAAATTCAACTAATTGGTTAAAAATTAATTTTTTGGTTAAAGATTCATATTTTCGGTTATTTTGAACAATGTGTTTTTAGTTTCGAGAGCTAACTTTTTGGGCAGTGACATCTGTCAAAATATTATGTTTGTATGGTCTATTTGAGACGTATATCAAATCAAATTAAACAACAAATTTATTACTCACAAAGCGGGAAAAGTTCTATGTGTGACGTCATTCTGGGGGATTCAAGTTTTGTGTGATGATATGTGACGAAAAAAGGGAGGAAGGGAAATATTTTTGAAAATAGCGTGAAGTATTTTTTGAATAGTCCCATATTGAAAGTGAGTAAATAAATAAAACAAATGTTGTCGAGAAATTTTATCTTTTTGGTTAAAAAATTCAACAATTTGTTAAGAAAAATTTCTTCATTGGTTGAAAAATCCTTCCTGGTTGAAAATTCAAATCTTTTGTTGACAGTTTGTGTTTTTTTTCAATTCGACTGTTTCTGATTCGAAATGAAAATATTTTTCTTGTTGAAATATCAATTATTATATTTTTCGTTCAGAATCTATATTTTTCATTGGAAATTACTATTTTGTTTCAAATTTAATTAATTTGTTAACAATTTAACTGTTTTGTTGAAGATTTCTCTTGTGGATAGAAAATGTGTCCTTCTGGATTGGAAATTCAACTGTTTTGTGAAAAATTTGCCTTTTTGATTTCAACATTCAACGGTTTTGAGTTAAAGTTTAACCTTTTATGTTCAAAAAGTCGGCCGTTTAATTGAAAATTCATTCATTAAGGTTCAAAATTCTACTATTTAACTCAAAATGCAACTATTTTTTAACATTCGTATCTATTGCTGGAAAGTTTAACTGCTTGATTGTAAAAATAACTGTTTGGTAGCAGGTTAACTCTTTTTGTTTGAAAAATCAGGTATTCTATTCAAAATGCGATATATTTTGACTTGAAATCTTGAGCGTTTCAGATTGAATTCAATATAGTACTGATACATTAATTTTATTTAAAACAATATATTTTTAGTTTCGAGAGCTAGCATTTCGGGCAGTGACGTTTGTTAAAATATTATGTTTGTACGTTCTGTTTTAGACGTTTATCAAATGAAATTAAACAAAGAAATTTTTACTCACAAAGGGGAAGAAGTTGTGACGTCATTCTAGGGGATTCAAGTTTTGTATGATGATCTGTGACGAAGAAAGGGAGGAGTGGAAATATTTTTTAAAATAGCGTGACGTATCTTTTGGATGGTCTCATATTTGAAGTGGGTAAGTGAATGAAAAAAATGTCTTCAAACCAGAAAATCACTCATTTTTTGAATTTCAATTCTAGTAAAGTATGGAAAGCTCTACTTTTGGCTCGCCCGTAGTGTTGAGGTGCTGAACTATAGAACACCTGGCGTCTGTAATCGATAACCACAATTCTCAGAAACAATAATCTGTGGTTTGACTGCAAACCTAGGTGAAATTACTTATACAGTCCCAGGGACACTGTACAACTGACACAATTGTGGAGGAGCCCTCATTAGTTGAAAGCACGTTCTGACTTCAGGACACTGCATCCAACTTCACAAGAATCAGTCTAATTTCCTAGGTTTGCAGTTTGCCCTCGATAATAATGTCAGTTACAATGAAATAGGGGTTTTAGTAACTACATTGAAGAAATTCTGAATTTATTTTTTATTTTTCACAAGTCTTTCTACATGACACTATTTTGATGCCAAATTTTAAAATCATTTGGGAGATGCCGAGAATCTAATAAAATTAAAAACTGCAAGTGCAAACGATGTGATTTTTTTAATTTCAAAGTAGCTGATTATATATGATTTCAAGTGGATTATCTAGGATTGCAAGTCAATCGTCTGGAATGACAAGTGGATGACTGTAGATTGAACTAGATTTTTGTTTGACTCTGAATTGGAAGTGGACAACTGTGGATGAAAAGTATCTGACAGGTAAATTATCTATTATTACAAACAGATTACATACAGTCTTTTGCTTCATCCGTCTCGGATACCATTTCAGCCTCGCTATTCCTGATTCTGACTAACTCTGTACTACTACTTCCTTTCCTACAATGTTCTTGATCTATTTCCAAAATAATTTTCTCTATCCTTCAAAATTATTTCGCTATTTTTTGTCATTCGCTGCTCTTATTTCCACACTTGACCTGTAATATTCAATTTTTTTAAACGCGCTTTCTTCTACTTGTTAACAGCTACGCAGATTCCATCATCCCACCAAGCATCACTAGTCATTCTTCCTACAACCTCAGTACTCCTGAGCATGCTCTCCTGAAATATTGTCCATGCGCCCTCTAAATTCTTATTGCGTATTCGCATCCCTCATTTTATCCCATCAAAAACCCTGTTCATCTTATTGCAAAATTCTACTTTCACTTTTGGGACCAACATGTTTCGAGACCACTTTAGATCTCCTCATCAGGGTATAATTTTATAGGATAGTAATGTATGTATATACAAGACTGAAGTTTCTTATCGTACTGTTATATCCATTATTTATAATTTTTTATTTTTGGATGACAATTTAACTTCTAATTTTCGGTTTAAGTGTCAATCCTTAATATTTCTAAATATTTTTGGCACTTTAATACATATTTTAATTGCCAATTACCCGAAAATTAAATTACAATAATTTCCAGTGTTACTCTTCAATGGTCCCTTTTCAAATTGATTACATTATTGCCCTCTCTCTCATTATGTATAACATTTCAATGTATTCACTATTTCTTCGCCCCACAAGCTGTCAAATTCCCGCGAAATCATCATGACATGTTAAAATTTCTGAAAAACTTCAGTTTCACACAAGTAGAAACCCATAAAGGAGGAAAAGACTTATCCTTCTGTTGTTATGTCCTATATTCCATTGTGAAAGGGAAACATTAATTCACTTATAAATCTTCTATGAAATCCATAAGTACAACACCAAGCCTTTGATACGTTTATCGAATTTTTATAAGAACCTTGGGAATTATTGTAATTTAATTTTCTGTTAATTGGCAATTAAAATAAGTATTAAAGTGCAAAAAAGATTTAGAAATATTAAGGATTGATACTTAAGCCGAAAATTAAAAGTTAAATTTTCATCCAAAAATTAAAAAATTAAAAATAGTGGAAATAACAGTACGATAAGAAACATCAGTCTCATATATACATACATTACTAATATAAAGCATACGATAGAAATATTTTTTCGTAGTATCCTATACAATTATACCCTGATGAGGAGATCTAAAGTGGTCTCGAAACATGTTGGTCCCAAAAGTAGTATAAAGAAGACGGAGAATGAGAAAGGAAATAAGAGTGAGGATGGCTTGGTTGTCCCTTTTCCAATTCTCTCCCTCTTTTTTCATCTTGTTATATACTTGTCTCTAACGAGCCAATTAAAACATTGTTTGGAAACATATTTTGAGGCCCTTCTATGCAATTCTTTTTGCATATATTAACCTTTTTGAATATGTTTTTTCGAAATAACTGATTTTTTGATTCATAATGTTTCTGAGCCTTTTTGTTCAAAAATAGAATTTTTTGCACGGATTGACTTGATAATATTGTGTTTCTAAATTTCTTCCTAAAAAGTCAATCCGCTGCTTTTACTTATGTACTAAGTTTACAAGTGAATCACTTCATGCCTGAACCAAGTATTTATAATAAACAAGCCCTTTTCTATGCATAAGCTAACCAATTTGCCAGCATTATCATTCGTATTTCCTTGTCAGTACCTTCGCGTTGTACTCAAACCCATCCATTCATATCTTCGAGTAGAATAATTCTTCCCCCATAATAGCAAGTACCTAGAATACCATTTGAAGTATCCCAGAAAGCATCTTTCACTTCACTCCTTTCACCAACAACTGGAACACAGCATGGTATAATAAATAGTTTTTTGATTTTCACTCTCATTCTAACCAACGAAACATGGGAGAAACAAAGTCATACTCCTTGGCATGCTGCGTTGCTGTTTCATTCATAATCGAACCGACTCCTTGGCAGCCATGATATTCTATATCTACTTTTGGCCACAGTTTGATTCTGCTGTCGCATCTCATTTCTTGGTTCTAGACAAACATAGAATATCCAGCTTCCTTACGTGCATTATTCCCATTAATAGTCGTTTTTTAAGATTATTTATACCTCTAGTACTCTAAACACCGATTCTCCATTCATCGCCTAAAACTTTTCCTAATTCATGCATTTTGTCAACCAAATTTTGCCAATAATCCAAGGCTATGCTATTGGTTGTATTATTCATTGTTTAAAGTATCCAACTACTAACGTCATGCTAGAAATGTATTTTGTGAATAGGAAACATTTCCAAAATAATTAGCAAAATTTTTATAAAATTACCAGACATTCACAAAAAATCCATGAATTAACTTAATATCCCAAAAATTGCCTTCGATTCTCATAAATTTCCTTTCGTTTAATTTTAGCTGTGAACAAAAATTGCACTTATCGAAAATTGAGTCTTAAAATACAGAAAAAATACTCTTCTTTCTTCTTCTGGACAAATAAATTATACAAAAAAATGCAAATGTACGGAATTTGTTACATTTTATTACAAGCACTAAATATTTTAAAGCAGACGCGTATAAGAAAACTGCAAGAGTGTTGAGTGCATTATTCATAGAAATTTAAAGGACTGACACAATTCAAATAATAATTATAATTAGCCCAACGGTTAGCTTTCTTCAATGATAAATCCTTGTGTAAATAAATTGAGTCTGCCGAGGGTAGAACAGAAAGAAAATAAAAACCAAGCGTTGCTGCTAAACGTAACGAAAGATTAGCACAAAATTTCTCGTCGAATACATAATTCCCTTTAAAATTTAATTTGCATTTCGAAATTTTGTGCCGCTGACAGTCAAATATTTATGAATCAAAAAAAGATCTGATAGATCGCTTAATTTCACAGAATTTAATAATATGAAATCATCAATATCTACTTGCAGATAGTCGTTTTCGTCTGTCCAATTACAGAATATCGTTTAAAAGTACCTTTGAAATTAACATGGAGTTTCAAATAACAAAAGCTCAGTTTTCGAAAAAATGGAAAAAGAAGTACTCGTTATGAACTTTTTGTAAATTAAAGTATAGCCACCTCTTAGGAATTTCCTATGGGACTTTTCATTGATTTCAAATTATTTAAACATTGATTATTTTTCTAATCAATTTCCCCTCCTCCCTGTATATTATGAAAAGTTATTATCTTTCGGGATAAATGACATGAAGTTGATGAATGACAAGAGAAGTACCTCTTGTGTAACAAATTGATTATTCAAATAATTTCGATTTATTTGAATAATTATGTTCTTCTGTAAAGCATGAAAAGTTATGATTTTCTGGAATTACTGGAATTTTCTGGAATTAGACACAATTAACGGATGTTAAGAAAAATATTTTTTTTCTTAAGGATATTCAGAAATCTGTTTAATTTTCATTTGTTTAAACAACTGTCCTTCCTCTAAATCGTGAAAAGTCAATATTTTCTGCAAATAATGCACAATTAAGGAATTTTGAGGGTGATATTTGATCGTTTGAAATTATTCGCATATACTTAAACAATTAATAATCACTCACTTGTGTCTCTCCACGGGAAAGGTGTAGAAAAGTCCAGTTTTTTTATATCTCTTACACTCTGTCGCTTATCATTCAATATTTCCTCAATTTAGAACGTATATCCTATATTGTTTATAAGATTCAGTTCAATAGCTCTAAAGAAAAAATAGCCCTTTTTGATTGAAATTACTTCTCTGCTATTTTAGTTATATACTTTTAAAAAATATCTACATAAAAATTGACTTTCAATTCACAGATTTCATTAATCTGCGGCAGTAGTTTTCAAAAAACAAAGGTTTATAGTTTACTTTTATCAATTGAATTGAGCAAGTGAATGATTATTGATTGTTTATATAATTGCTAAATATCTTCAACAAAGAATATTACTGTCAACATGCCTTTATGTGTCAATTATTGCACAAAAGAATAGCATTTCACGATTTATAGGAAAAAAACGGTTTAAACAAATGAAAATAGTTCAAATAATTACCAAATTGATATACAAATACTTGAGAACTCGACAGTTATAGCTGAAAAAGTAATTAATTTAAAGAAAAAGTTGCGGCAAATACTGCCTTTAGCATGGATTTGATAGAAAACTGGTATTTTTAATTTTTTGGGGTATTTTCCAGTCACTATAAAAGTTGAAAGTTATTATCTGAAATTTATTTCTTGATAATTCCTTAAGAGGTGACCATACTTTACTTTACAAAAAGTGTATAATGTGTACATTTTTTTCCATGTTTTCGACAACCGAGGTTTTCCCAGATAGAACCCTATTCAGATATTGCAACGTAAAGTACAAATATTAATTTTGATGATAACTTGAACATTCGTTCCTTATTTTGCATTAAATTTTATTCTCAGTTAGCCTGTTATTGGAACAAAAGTATTTTCATTGTCTTGTTATAATGAATAAAAGAATGAGCACATCCTGTTGAAAAGGAAAAATGTGTCATCAAACATTTCATTGCAACTTCTGTCGTTTTTCCGTGAATTTAATTTATTTCCAACGTTTTTCTCACGACATAAAATAAAAACATGCGTTATAGCGTAAGGTGATTCTAAGTTAATTTGCAGATATAATTTAGGCGGAAAATTTGGTGGAATAAAATGTTATTGAGGCTTGTGTCCTTTTTCCGAAAACTTAATTTTTCATTTTGAATGTTATTTTTTACGATTAAAACAAAAACTACGCGTCCTATCAAAAAACTATTTTAAAAAAATTGGATAAGTCTCCACTCTTTTTTTGGAAGAGAAACTTATGTATATTCATTTCTTCCATAGCTTGTTTCGTTTGTTCAAAAATTAGAATTTGTTGTTGTTTCTTACAAATAAAACAAAAACTACGTGTTCTATAAAGAAGTAATTGATAACAAATTTGTAGACCTTTTTTTGGGTGCACAATTCTTGTTGATTCATTTTTTTCGTGTCTTGCATATTTTGACCGCCAAATTGAATTTTTGATTTTTCATTATTGTTTATGGGATCGAAATTTGAATTTTCGATTATTCAAGAAAAATTGAAAAGTTGTTCTGATAATCTTGAAGGGCTTACAAAAATCAATGTTTTTCTTTTTCTGACATTTCTTCATATCGTGCGTTGTTTGACATTGAATGTTTTTTTTGGGGGGGTTTTGAAAGTGCTATAACTCTGAATATTTTCATTTCATCAGAAAAGTCGTAAGGATAAATTGTTCGAGTTACCGAGTTCCATAGATGGATGTAAATAGAAATTTCAAATCTTGAAAAAAATGGTCTCGAAAATTTTTAGAATTTTTTAACTTTTGAAAATTTTATCTAAAGTAGCTGGTTAACGTAATCGATCATTCTTTTTGTTTCCAAACCGAAATAATCGGAAACCCGATTTTTTCGAATTCATGGGGTTCTGAAACAAGGTGCCTCTGTATCTCGGGTGGTTCAGGATGGAAAGCCGTGATACAATTTCTCTTTTTTCGCATTTCACGAAGATTGAGGTTTTTCTAAGTCCCTAGGCTCTTCCAAGAAGAAATGGCGTAGCGTCACTTTAATTAGTACCACGGTCCGTTTCTGAAGCTGTACATCCACGAGTCTTGACTGCAACGAGGTAAGAAGTGGAGAATAGAAAAAAAGAAAATAAAAAGAGAGCACGGAATAGGGACAGTCGAGAAAATATAGAAAATGCTGTTAGCAGGTTTTTAAAGTCGAATCGAAGACCAGAATTGAGCTTTAAACCATCCTTTCTCACCCTTTCCATCAGGATGATAATTTCAGTTTCAACTTCACTGCAGTTTTTTAACCCTGTTTTCGACTGTAGAGAAATATTAGGTTTGAATCTTTTCATTATATTCAATTCTATTCCCTTATTTATATAAACAATTGTTTGTATTTAATTTTGATAAAAATGTGATTGAAGTAAAAATTCTGGCATTGTAAATCTTTCCAATTAATGATAAAATTATACATATGTAGAATTATTAATTATTAGGTTATAAATGGTGCTTCAAAATACATACTTAATCAATCATGTATTTAGAATCGACGATTAGATTATTGACTCTAATCTAAAAATAAATCTGATTTGAATACAAATTTAAACTTAATCTCTGTGGGGGTAAAAATTACAATAAGCAAATTCTCGGAATGTCATTAAAAATTTAAGGAAAAACTAACTAAATTGGAATAAATATAAATCTACTTCCCTAGAAACTGAAATATTGAGAGAAAATCAAAATAAAGGAAAAGTTGAATATGATTATTAATAACATAATAATAATTTCATATAATATAATGTTAGTACCCAGACCAATTCAAGTTCAAATATCGAAATTTTAAACACGTATTTTTTATAAACAAAATAATAATAAATAAAATAATTTTGAATGCAAACTTAAAATTTCGAATGAATATTTATTCTTTAGGTATTTTGGTTATTCATTTTAACGGTCACATAAATAGAATTTTTCTGAGATTCTGGAGAAAATTCAAACAAAAAATTTGAATATTTCAGATACGTCAAAACAAAATTCCAGCAAAAAAGGTAATCTTTAAACCAATAGTTAAACTTTTGAACAAAGAAGATAAATTCTCATCAAAAAATGTAATAGTTGATATTTCAGTCCAAAAAGAATTGTTAGTTTAAATCAAAAACAGCTGAAATCATCCAAAAAAGACAAATTCTCAACAAAATATTTCAATCCTCAAAAAAAAAAAACAAATAAATTTCCAAACAATTGAATTTTAAGCCAAAAAATATGAATTCTAGAAAAATGATATAAAAGTTGATACTAAAACTAAAAATAATTTAATTTCAAATGAAAAAAAAGGGGATTTCATCTAAAAAGATGAAGTTTTAACAAAACAGTTGGATCCTTATACAAAAAATATTTTAAATTCAAACAAAACAGTTAAGATTTCAATAAAGAAAAACAAAATTTAGACCAATGGAGATGAATGTGCAAAATAAAAACACGACATTTTTAACAAAACGAGGAAAAAAATATGACAAATTAAAATAAGAAAAAACAATTTTCACTATCAAATCACATTTTTGAATAACTATTTTTTTAAGTTTCATCCTTATTTTCCAAAGTTTCTCGAGTTGAAGATTCCAGATGTGATAAAAAAGTAAAAAAAATTTCGAATACAATTTTTTTTATGTTACAAGATTTTGCAAAATTGTTGGAAAGAATAGAGCCAGTTTAAAGGATATTCAGGACTTTTTGACACTTGAAAAAAGTTAAATATTAGAATAATTTTCAGAAATTTTTCAAAGATTTGAAATATATTTAATTTTTTTTAAACTTTCAAATTCCTAAACATCTCATAGACTGAATCAAATTATTTACTGTAAATACTCTCAGGAATCATAGGGAAATTTCTTTACCATACTGAATATTACCTTTCAAATCATCAAAAAACTTTGGAATTTTATTTCAAGATCATTGAAGGTTAACAATTTAAAATTTTTTTTGAAATGTTTTCAAATTTTCAATTATTTTCGAAATTTGTCTAAAACTTCTAAATGTATTTTAAAATGATAACATTTTTCCTATAACTTTACAAAGATAGGGGAATTTAAAAAATTGCCTTAAAATCTACTGGATTCTTACTCGAAAATGTTGTAAATCTTTTGGAATGTTTTAAAATCTCTCAAAATTTTCTGTTCTAAATCTTCAAAAAGCTATATTTTTTTGTAATTTGTTGAAATATTTTAAGGTTTACAATGATTTCTACAACTTTTCAAAACATCGAAATATCATTTGACCTTCTCTAAATATTTTAAAATCTTTTTTTAATCGTGTTATAAAATAATAAATCAATATAATTTTCCCTTGGAATCTTAGGAACAAATTTTGTAATCTTGAAGCCTTTGGAAATCTTTAAAAAACATCAAAATTTTGTTGAAAAATACTCAAGAATCTATATCTTGTTTAAGACATGTAGGAATGTTAAAAATTTTTAAATTATGTTCGGATCTCTTCAAAACATCTGAAACTTTGAAATATCCTTTGGAATAATTCAAAGTATCAATAATTTTTAGAGACATTCAGAAATAAATATTATCATGAAATAAAATAACTTATTTGAAAATTTTGATTTACTATTTAGTGGTGCAGAAAATTGTCATATTTATCAAAAGATAAATACATATATCCCCATTTAATATATTCAAGAGGTTATGAATAGACTCTTTTTGTAATTTTTAAAACATTAAGAACAGAATATAGTTGCCTTTATTATTGAAGAATCATTGAAATTTCAAAGTTTCTGCTTTAGAAATAAATTTTAAAAATTGAAATTCCTTATTTGAAAATAATGAAACGATAGAATTATTTTCAGATATTTTGAAGTCTGGTTCAATTCAGCCTAGAATATATTTAAATTGAATTATATTCTATTTTCACACTCCAATTTCCGATAACAGTCCGGTCAGCTCAAATCAATAACGAATAACAAACATTTATTCGCTTTAATTTTTACACTAATTTACCAGTCATTGTGAATCACGTTGAAAAGTGGTCCAGATCTGGAATAACCAAGTTGAATTATATGTTATGATTCAATTATTATGTATTTTTTCATCATTATCAATATATTATGTAACATTAAGTATCATAATATATTTACAATCATCCCGTTACTTTATTTATAGTTATTACGGAAATTGACATATTATTCCATGTTTGATCCTATTAATATGAAATTTCGAAAGGAATTGATTATTCAGGTCGAAATAAGGATGATCCAAATAAGTCGCTAGTGACCAATTTTCATTTTCGTGGTCGTAACAGATTATGAGCAAAGGTTTAAAATTTACATGTCTCGTTACGTTATTTTCAAATGGAACCTCATCATTCAAAATAAAACCACTAAAAAACGCATTTTTTCCTAGTCTTAATTTATTTTTTGAGGGGGAAAACAAACAAAGTGCAAAGTCTCTTCATTTTTCTAGGTGCATTTTGACAGTATTTTTTTTGATTCTGCTATCAGCATTTACAAATATTTTCCTCCTCGATGTAACGGATTAAATAAAAAACTTTTTGTTTAACGTTCAAATATTCATTAAACAGAAAAATGCGTTTCAATAAATTTAAAACCATACGCAATGGAAAATTCGTACGGATAAAATTTGTAATTCATGTTTGAATGCTTTCATGCAAATTGAAATTTTACAACTATAGACGCTTCTCTGTTTTTTAATTTATTCAATTCCGAGTATTTTCATTCGAAATGATTGTTGATATTTTGAAGACCTAAAGAAAATGTTTTCATTTTTGATTGGAAATGAATCATCTCTTTAAGTTTTAATTTGACCAATTCCAAGTTATATTATTAAATATTTGCTTACTTTGGAACAATTATTTTCTAAATTAAAAAATTCTTTCGTTTCCATTTATTCAGTTTGTAATGTTATATTTCAGGATCGGTCAAAATTGAATTCTTCCAAATTAATAGATATTTTTATTATATTAAAAGTTTTATTCCAATTATAGTAATTCTCATATTATATAAATTTGACGAATGTTCATTTTTTACGTTTACTCAATTTTTAGAGGTTTTGGGCGTGTTAAAGGTATCAATTTATTCGTGGTTGAAATTAAAAAAATTTCGCTAATTTTAATGCCTAAATGTGGAAATTTTTGCTTGAAAATTTTATATCGAACAGCAACTGAATAACAGAAAATAATTGTAAGAAGATCGTGTCTAGGACCACCAAATTTCAGTGACAGTAGAACAAATATTTTCGGCGAGCCCGGGAAGCTGGAAAAGGGCGGCTAGGTTTGCTGAAATTCGATAATTTCTTCAAAAATATTCCACGTGAGCCCTAAAACTTCATTTCTGAAAATATAAAATTTAAAGAAAAAGCAACAGAGAGAAAGAATTCGAGATAAATCAATTATACATCCTCTTTCTTCTTTAGCCTTTCCTCTGATCTTTTATTTCCTAACGAGGTATATTTCTGTTCGTCCAAATTAGTAATATCTCATTGGATTTTGAATGTGTCGTGATTCTGAAATTTTTAAAATTTCAATTATATTTTGTGGTACTTCCTTGAAATTAGAACCGTTCCCAAAGCTGAATTATCAGTGGATTTTTTTAAAGTGACGCTACATACAATTATTAAAATTAATTGATACGAGAGCTATATCCGTTTTGATAAAAATTTCAGATTGGATCTGATACGACTAGTTTAGGATTAAGTCAGTAATTAATCAGATCAGCAGCATCAGGATTTATTTAGAAAATCCTCAATTGCAATGTTTTCTGATTAATCCGTACGAAATATTTGTATCATATTGGCGGTTATTTGATCTGATCTAAACATTTTTTTAATAATTCAAAACTATCAGATGACACTGAGTTCAAAGAGGAGTGACACACAAATGTATTTACATCACTGGATGCACAATAAAGTCATCAGTTAAAGGATTTGATTTGTATGTCTCGAATTGGAATAGTTCGAATTAAATCAGCTGATCAATTCCAATTGGAAGTTTTAGATCCACTTGACGTTTAATCAATCCATCCTCCAACTGTCGGATTCAATGAACGGTTTTTTCGATTATAAATAGTCAAATCGTCCTACGATTTGCATTTGAAACTGTCGAAACAGGCTATCCGTTACCAACAAATCTGATCCAAATAGTTCGAATTGGATCAGCTGATTAATTCGAACCGAAAGTTTCAGGTCGAATTGATGTGTAACTAATTCGGTCTATAATCGTCGGATTGAATCAGTGGCTGATCCCATTCAAAACTTTCAAAAAGAATATAAGTTGACTTGTTTTGGCAAAGATCTCCAGCTGATCGATTTCAACTAAACTTTCAACATAGGTTCAATTTATTCGCAAATGATCCTGCTGTGAATATATATATTCACGTCAACGGCAACTATCTCTAATGACCAAAATAAACCCTGATCCAGCAGGACATCATTGACACACTTCTAACTCGAATCTTAAGAGATGGTTCACCCTAGCACTACACATCTCGGGTATTCCCTTTTCACGCTATCCGCGTTCCTCGACCTGCGACTCGTTCGGTGATAGCCCTCGAAGCGGTGGTTCTTTCTAGGTGATGGCGCGAATGGCGGCTGCGCGTGAAGGCGCCGCGACGCGTCGGCGTCGGGGACGTCACTCCGTCGACTCGACGCTGAAGGTCCTCAGACCAGGCCAGTATCAACGGGAGCCGTCGAGAGGGCTGATCGTCCACTTCTCCCTACACGGCGGAGGGATGCTCTGTGCTAACAAACCGCTGCCTCATAGGATTACGGAGACGAGGACCCGGTGCCTCATCGTATATCTCCCATCCTAAGACGTCCTATCGTGTCCGTGTTCAGGACGTCTGCAAGAAAAATGGGGCGCTCGAGAACCGACGAACCGCGGATCGATCGTCAAATAACTTCGTGCTAGCTGGACTGCGACTAACTATACAAGAAAAACCTCTTCTTCTCCTTCTTTCATCTTTCCTCTACCTCATCTACTTATCTATACCATTTCTGCACTATTTCTGTACAACTTCTGCCTCTGTGTTGATATACTGTCATATTAGAGAGGATTCATTGACATCCAAAGTGCACGTGAACTTCACCTCGAAGATGAGGGCAGGTAGATGATGATCCCGATGATGTGAACCTTGATGATGTGCTTTCTCGATGTTGTGAACCTTTGAGGATACGAGAAGTCCTTTTTAGAGTGAATTTTCAACGAGGGCGAAAGTGTGTCACGAACGATTCGCTTCGAGGCAGCGAGTAGGTTAGGTTGCCGAGGGTAGAGACCCTCCATGTGAAGCGACGGGAAACGCGGTAGTGAAGTGAATGTGTCGTTTTTCGAGTGAGTACCTTTGTGTTTGTGATATCCAGTGTTACCAAGAGTTCGTTCAGAGGATTCTCTCATCATCGGAAAATTTTTTCAACAGTCATATAAACCCTGGACAAACTGACAGAAGGGTGTTTTGAAGGGAGGGAGGGTGGGACGGGTGAGGAAACAACTCGTGGTCACGTAACCTTTTCAAACATATCTCGAAAACAAATTTCGAAAGCTATTTCTTCGAAGCCATATACAGAAGCCTAATTTTGTATAATTCTTTACTATCTTTGTATATGACCGGGTGCAAAAAACAGGCGCTCGGCGCGACTGATCGCGTTTTTGGAGGTTAGGATGAGGAAAATGTCTCCACGCGACATAGGGGTGGTACTATTCCTGATCCCGCTCTTGGGTCAGGCGTTGGCCTTCGTTTTGGAGGGTTCCGCCACCAGCTATGCGCAGTTTCGGAAGTGGAACACCGCCTTGAATGGTACCCTGGAGTTTGAATTCAAGACCGAACAGGGCAACGGACTCCTGCTTTATACAGATGATGGGGGTACCTATGACTTCTTTGAGGTGAAGCTGGTGGAAAGTGCCCTGAGGCTGAGGTATAATTTGGGAGGCGGTGCTCAGATCGTGACAGTTGGTAGGGACCTGGGGGATGGTCACTGGCATAAGGTGCAGATTACCAGGAACAATGAAAATACGACTCTTAATGTTGATGGAGTTGCTGCAACTTCCACATCTAGGGGCAAGGAGTTCGAGTTTGGAAAACTTAGTGGAAATTCTGATGTTTATATCGGAGGAATGCCGAGTTGGTACAACAGCAAGCTCACGCTTTTAGCGTTACCGAGTGTTATTTTTGAACCTAGGTTCAATGGGGTTATCAGGAACCTGGTATACGCTGACGGGAACAACTTTATACCCATGAGGCAGGAGATGAAGAGCCGAAATGCTAAGGTGACGTCTTGTTTGCTTTTTCATTGATGTGGTTGGAGATGAATTTTTCGTTTTGGGTATTGAGTTGTTGATAATTGGAATAGGTAAATTAGGTATAAGTGTAAGAAAATATCAGGAAATTACGTGATTTTTAGGATGTAGATTCACAGAATTGTTAATTTACAATCCTCATTGGATCTTTATGTTATAAATCAGTTGTTATATCATCACTCTCTCATGATCCCCTTCTTAGAGAGAAGTTAACAGAAAATTGTAGCAATGAATTCAAAAGACAATTCCGTATTCGTTTGTAAGATATTTATTATTCACATACAAAAAACTAGACATAAGAACCGTTAGATGAGGCTTTTTTGTAAATATGATTAGAGATGGATCTCATGTTTGAGTTTTTTGGTGGTTGTTGATTTTTGGAATTGGTGGGGACGAATTCTGAACAGTTGTCCTCTTTTCAGTGGCGGATATTGTCTCTGGTCATTAAATTTAAAGCTCTTCATCTCATGCACTAATTCTTTCAAGAAATATGGTACCAGGATAGTTAAATACAAAAAAATAAGCATTTTTACAAAGATAATAAATGTTTTGTTAATTTCAGAAAAAAGGTATCAAGATAAAATAGCGATTCACATAAAAATGATGATATTAAGATGAAGAAAATTTAAATAAAAATGTACATGTAGTACCTTTTCCTGAAACTTAAAAATGAAAACAGTCAATAATTTTGAATTACTTAAACACCATTACAAAAGTAATAATGATTTCACATAAAAATATTAAGACACCTGAAAGTTCAATTAACCAGAAAATATACACACATGTATACGAGGTTGCTGAACCTCATTTTTAATTGATGGATGGCAACATAATTATAATACCAATAACTATTAAACCAAGAACCATTGTTTTCATTCGGATATCAGGAGATATAGAAAAGATAATCTTTTCGATTATCAGATGAAAATAGTATATAGAAGAAAAATTGTTGAGTGTTCACCGAATTTACCATTGATATTAATCAATCAACTAATGCTAGGGCAAGGGTGAAATTTTCATATCTGATAAATCAGTATGTTAGAAGCTGACGTACTCAACAGGAAATCAATAGTATGTGCAAAATTTCTCTGGAAGGTAAAACTTCTAATATTTTAAAACTTTTCGAATTGCCAGTAAAATATTATCAAAAGGAATGTTTTCAAAAGGAAAAATTTGTAATCAAGAGTTTGATCAGAATCTGCTTCAGCTTTCGGAGAGTGTAATTTTGCCTGTGCATTGAACTTATAATTAGGAACGAAGTAACATTGATGGATCAGAAAGTTTCATCACTTCGAAGACTAGTAATTTTATTGCAAGAAAAGAGAGTTTAATAAAGTAATATAAAGTTTCGGTGCTACAGAAGTAGATTTACGAGAATTCTTATCCAAAATTTAAAGCTAAGAACTAGCTGATTGTTTGATGACTTAACGTTCCTCGCTTTACTATTATTAAATGTTGTTCAGGACTTATTTTATCATTTGGTTAGGCATGAAAAATGCTCATATAATCCCTTTGCATAAAACAATTCCAGATACATCAATTTTGAATTTCTTAAGAGGTGTGTAGGAAAAATGTATTACATTTTCCAGTAAGTTTGATAACATTTAAAACAGTGATTTTACGTTTCAATTATCGTGTGATTGTCCCAGTTCTACCGATACCATCTATGTGGTTTAGGAATTCAGCATCAACCTCAATTTTTCCACATTTTAATTTATAACTCATTCAGAGTCACAATCCTTTTAATTTCGTCTGAGAAGCCTTAATATGTTGATTCTTCAGAATTCCAAAATTTGAAAGCCAAAACTTATATGAAGTACAGTGGTAGTCGAAAATACATTTAGTAAATAAAATAACTTTTTATTAAAGGTGAGAAAACCTTTTATGGGCTTGATTACAGGGCTTGCAAAATTACTCAAAAAAAGATGGAAATAAATTGAATATTGGAGAATTAATTAAGAATTTAAAAACTTCAGAAATCAAACAATGATTGCAAAATTACTATTCGAAGGTGAATTAAAAAACGTTTAAATTAAACAATGAAATCTATTCATGTTTTACATAGAACATTTTTAGAAGATTTTTTTCGTATTTCGTGTTCGAGGCGAATTTGTGATCCACGGGAAAAAACAAAACAGCTCGACTCTTTTAACAACGCATTATTGCTCATGTAAAAATAATGCAATCCGACACATAACTTTTCTGTCGGATTCGAGCTCGGGACAACATTGCAACAATATAAACAGTTGACCTAGATTTATCACCACGTTGGCAGTTTTTTCACTCTGACGATTGTGTATATAGAATGGAGGGCAAACGACCCCTGACATTCGACGAAAATTGTGCACACCGGGGAAAATAAGTCCCGCGTTCACGAGGGTTAATACTTCTCATGCAGCTGTAGTTTTCAATCGATTTTCACGGTGGTCGACTATCCATTAACCTCGAAACGCATTTCCCGGTATCATTTCTCGCTTAGTCGATGGACTCGAACACAATAATAGAGTACTTTTATAACATTTTCTGTTTTATGTTTTTGAATATACGCGGAGATTCTACTTCAATTTGAACACGGTTGGTTTGACCGTCGATTGCACAAACTTTTGAAAAGTATTTCTGCCTTAACGCAACTGGTCAATATTTATGTTCTAATTTTGAAATTATTAATAAGTATAAATAAAGGCTAATTTGATGATCACTTTTGAATAGAATTTTATTATAATTTTGATTCAAGAAGCGCAATAATTGTGTTTGTTTCAAAACAAATGTTGTTTAGTTTTAAATATTTCCAACTAAAAATTCTCCAACTTACGTCATGTGCCCCCGTAAAGAGTTACAAACATGGCAGTCTTGGAAAATTGTTCAGTTTTAAACGAATATTGTTTTAAATAGTTTAAATTCTAATATTTGAATCTAAAAAATGCACCGAAAAAAGTTGTTCAATTTTTAATTTAACTACATTCAAGAACTGACGATCGTAAAAAAATGAAGTATCTTCACTTATTCGTAGTTCGCACGATAAAAGACAGAATATAAAAAATGTTATAGAGTGAATGAGCAAGCAACTTTTATAATACCTCGCTGAAACTGAAACACACTTGATTTTCATATTGCATTTAAACTTTCGCTGACTCGCAAAAGGTTTCGCACTCGGGTTACAACACTTGCAGTACCCTAGAGTTTGAGTTTCAAAAGTATATATATGGGAAATAATAAAATGAGAAAATAGTTACCAAAAAACTGAAAAAAGTCGTGAAAAACGGCATTTATGTATCCACATGAACAGATAAATGTGCATCCATGCATATTCACATGCCCACATATGAAAGCATATATTCATACTCGTGAGATAATAAAATGACAGTTTGCTTTCTACAAAAAATTCGCGACAATTTATGAGGAAATAAGGAAGTTAGGATTTCTTGATAAGAATAATTGACATCTGTATCATAAACTATCTCCTATTCCCGCCAAATTTCTATGTTTTATTTTTTCTTATTTATAAGGTTTATAATTGTAAAACATTTCCTTGAAATATAATTCTGTAGTCTCATATTTCCTTTACTGAATTTTTGTACACATTTATCGGATATTAAAAAAGTTCACAGAACTTTACTTGTAACCAGAATATTTACAAAAATTTTGATGTCAATTTTGAGTGTTTTGAATCAAACTGCAAAAGTTTAAAACAATTCTAGTATGAGTGAAATTAAACAATATTGAAATTACCAGTTGTGCAAAATTATCAACTTTATGTTGTATGGAGGAAAGTTGGAACCGTGAAGACAGACTTCTGTCATTTCTATGCCATGCAATGAAATAACAGTTGTCTCATCGTAAGATAGAAAGTGATAGTATTCGAATAAAATATCATTTAATGAGGATTGAATAATATAACTTAAAGTTCAATAAAAACTGTAAGCCTAACAAAATGCCACGATAAAATAGAACATATCCACTAAATACATCGGAATTATACATTTACAACACTACTAAATCAAAGACAAGAAATCGATATTTTCATGTTAATTATATGTCATTTACCTTTAATTTAGTCCTGAGTGAAGAAATAATTAATTGAAGCAGTTAATTACAGAGTTTGCTTCAATACAGTACATATTAGGTCAGAGACCCCCTAATAGTTGTTTGTTAATACCAAAGTTTGTATGTTGGATTGCAGAAGTAGCTAATCAGAACTTTAGGCTTAGAAAAGAAGATAAAAAAAACATTATATTGGCGAAAACTTGTCATACTTTTCAAAAGTTTCACCAAATACTGATATCAAACAACGACATCATCATCGTATTACTAGGGCGTATGTAAATGATAAAAACACTCATCCGATACCAATTGTATTTAGATTTATCAACAGTGGGCAAAACAGTTTTCATTAGCAAATAAATTTGACTTTAGGCTTTGAGAAGTATAAAAACATTACTTTGGAATCACCAAGTATTTTCGTAATTTTTTGAAAATCTTCAAAATTACTAATATCTAAGAGCATGATCATCATCTTACTGCCAAATACCGCGGCGCAGCGAACATAGATTGTAATCTAAATTATGAAAACAAGTCATCTTATGCCAATAACAGTCATATTTGTTTTAACACTATGCGGAGGGAGGGTGTGCTGATGACATGCTCATGGAAAAATAATTTCGCAAATGAAGCAAGTATCTAGGAATCGTTTCTATAGGTTTTGAGATTAGTTTAAAAACATTCTTACGTAAGAATTTGAAAATGGATGAGAATTGTATCAATTTTTGTGGTAATTGACCCAACTAATTCTTCACTCAGTGAGAAAGGACAATAATCTCAAAAGCGCTGAAAGCAAAAAGCAGCAGGAGTTTGTTCTGGCAACATACTTATCGCGCGAGCTTATACGCACGAATGCGGCACGCGATGTGTACGGTGCACTTGAAAACGATCCAATGCCTTTCCTCATTCTACAATCTACGCCTTTACGCCTCTCTCTCTGCCTCAACCCCCTATAACATCCCTCTTTCTTCTATACACGTTGCCTTATGTAACTCGAAGCTACTCCCGTCTAGACACGGAAGAGTGGACGGCAGTTCGCTTGAATAAAGCACTTTCCCTCTTCGTCCTTCGCTTGAACAGGAATTCTAATAGAGAGATATAAAAAGAGGTTGATCTTCCAACATCCAAACCCCTTTTCTCATTATTGCCGTCTAACGATTTTTCTGAGAACGGAAATAAGAAAATATTCCAGAATAAACTAGGAATGATGGATTCCCTTCGTGTTTCCCGTCTCGTCTCGGAATCGCAGACGCAATAAAGGAAGTAGGACAAACTATGTTCTGAGCCATGCTGCCAAATCTTTTCCGATTATTTCTGCTTTCAGTGTGTTGAAAATGGAGGTGAATCTACCACCCAATGTTTTGTAAACAGAGTAATAAATGGTTCTTAGCAATAAATATATATCCACTTTTTCAAATCCTTTGTTCAATATTCCCGAATGGAAAGGTTGTAGTACAACTGCAAGAATTAATTAGTCTATTTCAAATGCAGTTTAGCAGTTACTGAAAATCGAAAGAAGTATACCCGGAAGAATGAATATTCTCAATATTAATGAAAAAACTTCCAAGAAAGGTCAAACTCTCCCAAGATTACTGAAATGATTATAAATTGAAAATCTTTATTCAGATTCAGTGATTTAAAATTCTAATACATTTTCAAGAATTTATAATTACGGAAAATGCTAATGTTCTGATAAATTAAAAGGAACTTACACAAGCATTTTTATATCAAAAAAGTCCTTGAATCTTTTTTTAGAATCATAGAATATAATCAGCTGTCCCATAAAAGTAGCAAATGCATAATTAACACAAAATTTCATTTTTAAGACTCTGCAAATATTTACTATTAGAATATCTTTTACTATTTCCACTTCTGAAACACAAACATAAACAGTTTTTTACTAAAACTACGAATTAGAATTTAAAAGCCTATTTTCTATGAGAATAAGCATTTTTCCATCAATCACCCACGTAATTCCCATTTGGCGAACCTGCGTTTTTCGCTTCTAAATTGTGAAGTGTACGAAACATTTCAGCCCCTCATTTATAAATCAAGAACTTGAAGTACCACACCCCAAGGCAGTTCCTTTTCCAATTTACAGAAGGCGTTCTGAAAGGAAGAAAAAGAAAAGTAATTATGCTTATTTTAGCTGGGATCCAAGTTCGGTGGAATGGGACAGGTTCGTGACGGTTTTGCAAAAAGTTCAACGTTAATAGGGGTGATTTAGTTGCGGCAATCTTCACGCCAGTACTGCTCGCAATACGTGGTTAGCGCACCTAGTGGTACGCTACTTCTCTGCTCTAAATTGCGAGGCTTGCGTTCTCAGTAGGGGGTTCTCCATCTCAATTATTTCCTCAAAAGGAGACTGAAACCTCGGCGAAAGATATTCATTCAAATTAATTTTAAAATTGCGAAAAGGGCTTCATATTTTAAGCATCTGCATAATATATTTCACCCTTTTCAAACTCAAAATTTCGACTGAAAATAATTTAAATGGTCCCTCTCTAGAATATGTCAGAATGATTTCTTAATAGCTATTAGGGTAGCACTTATTTTTAGCTCTTGGAATTCCTCTCCTTCAACGCCCAAGTTTTGTTCGAATGAATAAAAGAAAATCTCCAAATTTGAGGAAAATCGGTCAATATTTAGGGGTGACGCCAAGAACATGTTTTCATTGATTTACCATAGGAAAAAGTATGCTTTTTGTAAATCTAATATTTAAACGCGATAATATGTTACAAATATTTCCGTGTTTCAGAATTCATCAGAGAATGAGAATCAATCATACATTTTGGGGTTGAATAATTTTAAGCCATTCCTATGGGTCCCCAAAGAAAACCTCATACGTGATAAATTTGAATTTTACGTAATATCACGATTTATTGACGCTTCAGAAAAAAATCATAAATTTGTAATTCAAGAATAACGAGTCATTTATTAACTAATATTCAATTTTTCAAACAATTTAAATTTTTTCAAATATTTGTTTTTTTAGTTAACACGAAAATGGAAGTATTTTCTAAACTGTATGAGTTATTTAATCAATGGTCACAGTAAAACAATTTGTTTACATAATTTTACAATTATTTAAATGATACGTATTTGTTCAGCATATATTCTACCTAAAAAAGCAGGAAAAACATTTTATCTCACTGAATTTTCGACAAATTTCAATTTTTTTAAGAACTAGTTTGTTTATTATGAATACTCGTAGATCTTCAAACAAGTATGCATAAACCGTACTATTACGTAAAATTCAAATATGTCACGTATGGGGTTTTCTTTTGGGACCCATTAATGTGGTTTAAAAATTATTTAACCCCCATATTCTGAACAATATACTGAAACACAGAATAATTGGTAATACATTATCGAGTTTAAATATTAGTTTTACGAAAAGCTGACTTTTTCCCATGTTAAATCAATGGGAAAATTCATGGTCTTTGCGCCACCCCTAAATATCAAACGATTTTGCTCAAATTTGAAGGATATTTTTTTCTGGCCTTCAAACAAAACTGGGGGGTGAGATCAGAGAAATTCGAGAAAAAAAATCCACCAAGTATAAATAAGAACCACCCTATGGCTATAGATATAGATATAATAAAAAGAAATGTGCTTCATAGTTCGACGACAACACATTTTCGTTTTTGATTTTGCACAATCATTTAAGGATTACCTGCGGATTTTCAAAAAATTACATACATTTTTCGAAATATAGTATTTTCCGAACGAGCGTAGGTATACGGGATTTTCTCTTTTCATTCGACGAGAGAATTCTTGGTCTTCTAATTGATAGCAACAAAATTGTTCTATTTTCTCGAATGACGAAATGGTGACTGTTTCCATAAAATCCTTGAATGTGGATAATCCCAAAAACACAACCTTTAAGAAATTTTTATTTATTTTTTACAAATATATGGTAATATGTACTGCATATATTCTGCACTTTTTCTCGAGAACACAAGGTGTGCAAAAAAATGTTAAGATAAATTTTACACACCTAGAAAATTTACACAAAAATTCATCTTGCTCTTTTATGATAGCTTGCATCGTTCCAGAGAAAAAATCGAAAACTATAGACGCAAAAAATTACCTGGCCTATAAAATGTTTGAGCCCACATTAAACTAAGAGGAAGCCTTTTTTATATCAGCAGAAACTTTTTTTTTAATATTGGAAAAAATAAAAAATGTAGAATTTTCCTGTGAAGCTTCTCTTCATATTTTCAAAATTCGATGAAAGAATATAAATAGTTTCTAGAAAGCCCGACAATCTTTATTTTTGTCCATAATTGGTTTACAGTTTGTGCTTATTATAAGTTGAAAAACGATTCACCGGGTTGTTTTGAAATTGGACTTCAAAAAAAATGTTTCTCGAAAAAAAGGCATCTAAACTTGGCAAGTGCCGTAAGCACATCTGTTATATTTTTTCTTCGAACATGAAATATACACGTTTCCGGTTACTATCTGGATATGAATATACTTCCAATTAATTCACTATAGGCCCCATCATCATCCCCTTCTCAAACTCAAAAATAATAATTTTGACATCTCTTAGGAAAACGCGAATATCTCCTTAACTAGAACCGGCCACAACACAGTGGGCTCAGAAACCACCAAAAGTGGCGAAAAGTCAATTTCACAGTTATTAATGGAAGAATTATTTTTCATAATATAGATGAGCTGAACAAACTTTTCATCAAATTTTATGATATTTTAACTAGTCCTCTTAATTCTAGAGCGTTATGAATTGAAGAAATGTTTCTTTTTTTTTGTTACTGTTTTTTGAAGAAAATCTTAGAAAAGTCGTTCATAATGTTACGAACCAAAATGTTGCAATCATTGCTGCTTGTTAGAGTGGTTATAAATAATTACGTTATAGAAAAGAAATCCAAATCTTAGCTCGGTTTTGAATCCTCTCACTTTGTACTCATGCATTTAAGAAATTCACAGCAATAGAAAATTTTTGAATCAAATGTTCCCCGAGGTTACACATTGTATCTGAAGTTCAACAGTGCTTTTGGGATCATTATGTTTACTATCAGGTTATTTTCCACCGTCTGCCATCATTTACATATGACGAAGATATGAGTGAATGAAGTTGAGCGTGCACAGTGGGCTGGAGACCACCGAAAGTGGCCAAAAGTCAAGTTTTTGTTTGAATTCATATGAAGCTTGTTATCATGGGGTTTTTAAAGTTGCTGATTCCGAATTTGACGTGAAAATTAATAAATTCAAAATGGCGGATCCAATATGGCGCCGGAAATTTCTAAATTTTTACTTATTTATATGACACTCCGTGTACGGAGGTTTTCGAGGTCGCTAATTTCGAATTTGACATTAAAATTCATAAATTCGAAATAGCGGATCGAATATGACGCCTGACATTTCTAAATTTTTACTTAGACGAACTCGAATCAACCGACCAAGAAAAGTTTAGCGTGGACGGAGATATTTAATGATAGGCAAGAGGACTCATTTCAAAGTTTGATACAAATATGTAAAAATATGAATACAAATACGAATACTAATGAAAATTTTTTTGTTGAAATTTTAGTCGCCATATTGGATCCTCCGTTTTGAATTTAAGAATTTTGACGTCAAATTCGAAATCAGCAACCTGAGAAACCTCCTTACACCAAGTTTCATATGAATAAGTAAACATTTAGAAATTTCAAGCGCCATATTGGATCCGCCATTTTGAATTTATTAATTTTGACGTAAAATTCGAAATCAGCGACCTTAGAAACCCCCTAGTACCCAGTTTCATATGATTATGTACAATTTTAGACATTTCAGGCGCCATATTGGACCCTCCATTTTGAATTTATGAATTTTTATGTCAAATTCGAAATCAGTGACCTCAGAAACCTCCTTACACCAAGTTTCATATAAATAAGCGAACATTTAGAAATTTCAAGCGCCATATTGGATCCTCCATTTTGAATTTATTAATTTTGACGTCAAATTGGAAATCAGCGACCTCAGAAGCCTCCTCATATCCAGTTTCATATAAATATGTACAATTTTGGACATTTCAGGCGCCATATTGGACCCGCCATTCTGAATTTATGAATTTTTATGCCAAATTCGAAATCAGTGACCTCAGAAACCTCCTTACACCAAGTTTCATATGAATAAGTAAAAATTTAGAAATTTCAGGCGCCATATTGGATCCGCCATTTTGAATTTATTAATTTTGACGTCAAATTAGAAATCAGCGACCTCGAAAACCCCCTTATATCAAGTTTCATGTGAAGCCAAAGAAAATTTGACTTTTGGCCACTTTCGGTGGTCTCCCAGTCCACTGTGCATAAGGGCCATTTTCATGAGGACGCCCACGTATAAGTAATGCATTCTATTACGTAGTTTTATGAGGTCTTAACCACTTTTGAGGTCGAAATTATTTTTTCAATCTAATTTTTCCATTTTCCCTCAAAAACGATGCAAAATATCAAAAAAGCAGAAAATGTTTTTCTTAGAAATTTTCTAGACGTGTAAACTTTTATTACAACATCTTGTGGCACCTTCCATTGTTTAGAAAAAAATTCAAATATTTAACTTTCAAAAAATATTTTTTTTTGTGAAGCAGTGGTTTGACAAGAAAAAAAAACGAGATATATACGTTAGGGTGTCGTTCTCATTCACACTTGGTGGCATTTTTAAAAGAATTTCTCTTATTGTAAACTTATTGTAAATTTATTTCAGCTTATTGTAAATTTAATATTTGAACGCTATAATATATTACCAATAATTCTGTATTTTAGTATATTGCTTAGAATTCGTTTGAGAATAAGAATCAATTATAAATTTTTTAAGTTCAATGTCTATAAGCCAATCTTATAACGCTTTTTGAAAGTTTTTTTTCTTCATGGAAAATCGATAATCGGTGACGTAATATTACCCAATCATTTTACACTAACTTTCAATTGTTTAAATAATTTTAATTTGTTTAAACATTCATTTTTTCAGGCAAGTCGCGAAATCAACGAATTTTTTAGATGTTCTGGATACTTTAATTATTATTAAAAATACAATAATTTGTTCAAATAGTTTGACAATTATTTAAATAATACATGTTTTTTCAATTATACCTGAATTATACCTGAAAAAAACGAATGTTCAAACTAATGAAATTATATAAACAATTGAGAATTGGCTAACGGATAAAATAGTATTCTTGAATGATCGACTCATCATTATTTCTGATAAAACCTTCTAAAAAGCGTTAATGAACCGCAATATTGAGTGAAATGCAAATTCGTCACTCATGGGGATTTCTTTGGTGACCTAGACGAGTGGGCTAAATTGAATTACTCTGAAAGTTCATGATTGATTCTTCTTCTCTGATGAACTCCAAAGAATATATTGGAATACGGAATCATTTCTAACATAACATCGTGTTAAAATATTATATTTACAAAAATCTAACTTTTCCCATATTGAATCAATGGGAAACTTCATGGTCTTTACGCAACCTCTAAATATTAAATGATTTTTCTCAAATTTACGGAGAATTTTCTTGGGGCATTCAAGCCAAACTATGGAGTGAAAGCAACGAAATCTAAAAAGTGAAAAATAAGGGCCATCGTAGTAGTACACATTACCATCTATCTCTAAAAATATAACAAATTTTGACAGTGGGGTTTTTGAGACAACCAAATTTCAACAATTTTATGAAAACAGGAAGGCAGCACCCTTACTGCTATTTTTTATTTTTTGTGGAATCGATGTTCGAGTGATTGTGACAAATAAAATACAAATGTTGATCAAACTGTTAGATATGTATTCCTTTATTTTTATCATAGAATGATATATCCAAATACAATATTATTCTGAAACTCAAACCTGGAAGAAAATTTTTTAAGGTTGTTAATTAATTTAGTATAATGAATAAGAATTGAGTATAATTCAGTCAAATTTCTTGAAAATCACTTGGATTTATTGGAATTCAATTTTAATTTAGTGAAATTTAGTTTCATTTATTTTAATTGCTTTGACTTTAATACTTCACACTTGATTTAGTGAAATTCGCCAGAATTTAAGATGATTTGTCATATTAATGTTGAATTCATCATGAATGCAGTTGAACTCACTTTGGGGTGAAATTAATTTCTTATTAATTCTGATGTTTGGAAATATTGTAATTGCATTTAATTTACCTTTATTGTGGCTGAATTCACTAGAATTAAGTGGAATTTACTTCTAATTCGGAAGAATTTACCGTAATTTCAGTTGATTTGATATATTATAGGTGAATCAGATAAATGTATGTTTATTAAAGTTTAATTTACTGTGAAATAAAATGAACGTATTGCAATTAAGTAATATTCAGTCGCATACAATATATTTTTTCAATATAAGTTTTAGGTCTTACTTCAAAAAACCATTCATATGAAACTTTGTTCACAATAATTTATTCTAGAACTGCTAATTAAAATTTCTTTTCTGAGAAACGTAAGGTCAAAGTAACGATTTGCCTTTCAAAATTGGCGAATATTAATTACATAATTAAAACTGTTTAATACAAAAAAGTTTTCAGTCTAGAAAAAGTGTCTAGCTCTAGATACACTAATCTGACTAATCTACAGAATGTGCAACCTAGTTTTTTTTTTAAATTTCAAATAAGGAAAATATTCCATTGAAACATCCAAAAATAAATTGAGACTCTTGGAGATTTCAAACCAAGTTGTAAACTACCTTGTAGGATTCAAATATTCTTTTCCTGGAATTTTAGACGGATAACATTTTTAAAATTATTTCTCCTCCCGAGAGATTTGCATACCGTTGATGAAATTCGTAAAAAATGGAAAAGAGTAAAATCCAATTGTAAGCTATGCATTAAAATGTAGATGATATTAAAAAATGTAAAGATATTTTCAAAATTCTACTTTGGACACGATTGCACATTTTTCAGAGGCTGCATATATCTTATAACTGTGAATCAACTTTCAAGCAAACCTAATAATGAAATAGGATATTTTTCATATATTTGGTCATTTTGATCAATGTGAAAATGCGTAATAACTGTCCAAGAGGTCGCCGTTTTTTAACCTGACAAAATGTTGCAATATATGGCGGAGACGCAAAATTAATTCAATTTTGCCGCGACTCTAGTGCTCTCGTGGCTGCTCCAGCTTCCCATTTAGTCTTCATTCAAATGAACACACGGATAGCCATTCTGACGGTAACAATATCCCAACTCGACGGATTTAGTTCTTAATTAAAAAACTCTGCAATTAAAATTGCCAACCGCCGAACGCACCTGTCTCACATAACATTCAACGAAATAATTTAATTAGACAATAGAAACTATTCCATAATTTTGCTGGGTTTGATAACAAAAGTTTTGTCACCATCTGTGCATGTCACTAGATAATAATTAACCTTTTATTTCTGCACAGAAAAAAGTAGTTGATTAAAAATTCAGTGACTTTGTATCATAGTCTGGGATATGAGGAAGTCAATTAAAATTCACAACCTTTCGTATTCAATCAAATAAATCATCATCATCTGGAAAGCATGTAACATTTTAATAAAATATCGAAGACAGAGCTCGGAAGACTGAATGGCAGTGGCTGGAAATTTATTGCGCGAATGGTTTACATTCTCTTAGACAAAAAATCCGAATTCTAAGCGATCGTCTAGGAAAATTCAAAACACGATTTCTCAATAGAAAATAAATTATTTTAAAAATTATTGTCATATAATCTTCATTTTTAATAATTATGAGTACACTATTCGCACACGCGGTCACTTACACATATAATCGCACGCTCAAACTCTTTAAAAAATCGCACTAGACGAGGAATCGAACCCTACCTAAAGTACCTAAACTAGTAAATTCTGCCACTAGCACCAACCAACTTCTTTATCAAACCACTTGGATCTTGCTTACAAAATCTCTGCCAAGTAATTTGAGCCAGCGCCGTATGAGGTCGTACGGTTAGCATTAACGATCTTCAAACTAAAAGCTGTTGAACTTAATGTTTCTTCATAGACAGCATTTTTCTAAGTATCCAAAAGTGATAAAAAATGAAGAAACGTCAAGCGCAGAAAGTTTTTAATGACCTTGGTGAAAAAAACGACTTTCTGCTACACAAAAACCTCCATAAAACGTCAAATTTTCAATTTATCCAATTCTTTTATGATACTTTCTTCCTCAGTTTTAATTGCGAAATAACACTTCTTCAGCAATAATTCAAAATATGTGAAAAAAGTATTCAATTTTACTTATTTCAAAAGAGGCTTGATACTTTTTTTTCTTCAAATATTTGAAACGTTTAGAAAGGATCCAAAATTAAGAAATGATGAGGAAAAGTCAAGTACAAAAATTCTTCAATAACCTTAACGGAAAACAAATTATTTTCTTCTATACATTCTTTTATCATACTTGTTACTAAGTTTCAAATCTGGAATGAGTTTTCCCAGACAATAATTGGAAATATGTTAAACAAGTAATGGAATTTTACTTATTTCAGACACGGCTCTATATTTTTTCTTCGAAGACTAAATCTGTGAAAAAACGTACCGTTTTAGATTCGTAATCAATAATTTTGAATATGTAGAAAAATTGTTCTTAAATTAGTATATTATCTATTTTAGACAAGCTCGATACTTCATCTTTCTTTTGAATATAAAATATTTTGAAATCAGAAGAAAAAAATTCTGTGAAGAAAAGTCGAGTGCAAGAGTTTTCAGGTTGAAAATTATTGAGTCTGACGGTGGTCGGATGAGAAATATCTGTATACTTCCTCCTTGCATTCTTAATTTCTTTATTTTGAAAATGTGCAGTTCTCAATTTTTTAATTATTTTTTCTATAAAATGAAATACACTCTTAATAAAATTTTAAAAAATGTTGTTTTTCAATTCCTTTTACTTAAATATCTTGCTTTAAATAGGCGTAACATTTTTAAAAATTTTCAAGAAGTGTAATAATAGAATTTTTTAACTTTTCCTAAAACTTTGTAACCTTGTCTCATTCTGTCATATATTTATTTTTCATTATTTACATAATAAAAAAAATTATAGAAGGTGCATATAGGTGATTATCATAGGTTTTACCAGTTTCATTTCCATACATTTTCCATTATCAATGCATTTTTTCTAAAAATATTCCGACATTATTTAAAAATTACAATCAATGAAACACAAATTCGAAATGGAAAATTGTTGAAAAACATCAGCGAAATTTTTTTATTATTCAAGATGTACAAATATCAAATGCCAATATATCAGTAGACCAACAAAATTTAATACCTTTTCGTTTGATTCAATTACCTTGTCAACATCGGAAAACATCATCCCATTCACAGACAACAATTATATTTAATCAAAATATAAAATAGTCAAGAAGAGGGTTTAATAATTTGGCTACGAAAGTCTTAATCCAACGGTCAAAGCTAAATTTTGAACAATTAAACAATATTCAAAATTAGAAGCTTTTGAGCTCTTTAAATTTCAATTTAAATCAAAGCCATGTTAATAACTTTTAAAATGTTCTCGTTAAATCTCATATTATGCAATATGATATGAAGTTTAATTTAATGTAATTGAATAATTTTTTCTATTAAAATTAAGAATTGAAAAATAATCTCGATCAGAAAATGAATTACCTGTCTTCTCCCGATCAAATAAAATTTCACACCAAGCAAGGACCCTTAAAAAAAGAGTATTACGAAGAATAGCACTACGTAAACGATGCAACAGACGCATAACGAGCAAAATACGCAAAATGCGCGGTGTTAAAAAGAACTTTCATTCCGCATTGAAAGCTCTTCAGGGACCTTTGACGAGCTTCTGTACGCCCGTATTCTCAATTCTTTGATCACTTACTTTCTAAATTCTTTTTCAGAAATCATATAAAAAGTCGTTCATTATTAATTCAAATCTGACAGTTTTTCTAATTTAATTTATGTTTGCTGGAATCCCCTTTTCCAAATTATTTGACAGTCTCTGAAACTCTAGAGGAATGGTTATTATTTATCAGAAAGGATAACTTGGTTTTTGAAATACTTTTTTGTGAGGATTAGTAGACTTCTTCTAGTGACTCTGGGTTTCAAAATTTATTTGACTTTTCTTCTACTATTTAATGAAATTCGCTGAACTATCATTAGGCTTTCGTTTTTAGCCAGGAGACACAGAAAAGTCACTTCAAATTTAAACTATTATTTTTATCTGTGTGGATAAAAATTCCATGAGATTCCTGTAAAACACTAGAGAATTTTGGAGGTTTAGAAAAAAGGTACATTCAGAACTGAGAAATGTCTAAGGATCTTTGCTGGAAAATGCAGAATTTTTAACTACGAGATTTACAACTAAAAGTCAGATTTTTTCAAAACTTTGTGCAGAATGCATTTGTAAATTGTTAGTAATTCCAAAAAATATATATCCTGAGAATGTTGTGAAACTAGTGCACAATATGACGCAGGTCTATAATTAAAATAGGATCCCAATCAATTATGTTTTAATGTCTGATTTATTATATTTGTACCAGATAAATTGTTGACTATTCTAGTTTTATTTAACGATGATTCAAAATTTCTGAAAGATTACAAAGAATGGAAAGAAGTCACAATGTAATATGATTGAAATTAATATATTTTCGTGTTACCAATGTGGTACGTCTTGTTCTAGAAGCTTGAACAAGTGGAGCGAAGGCAATCTTCGACTGATTACAACCAGCAGAGCGAAACTTGTTATCCAATAATCTCTTCTTATTTTTCATTTTCATTTAATGGGTTATGTCTCTAGGGAGAATTGTAAAATAATTTTAAAAGAAGTATCTAGTCCTGGCAGACATGCGAGGCCGCCTGGAATATCGATTTATTGAGTTAATGCATGCGACTGCGTACACACGGGACAAAGTTAACCGCTTAGAATATAAAGTGCTGTATGAGTGTCGACGCGGATATGGATTTTTTATATTCAGAGCATACCTACCTCGGACAGCGAAAATCACAAATTTTTCGAACGTCGATTAACGATTATTTACGTTTATTTTTTACGAATTTGCAGTGGGACCAAATGTAGCATCTCCGAAGATCTAAAATTTTATTGTACATTTATCATCCCATTTATATAGACTATATTTAAAAAAAAGTTTTAACGAAATTCCAAAGAGCGTTTTAAGAGAACGGATTTTGAAGAAAAACAATGTTAAATACTGTTTAATTCAAACTTGTTCTTTGGTATGAAACAATGGATAACCATTGAGGAGCCAGATTCTATAACCGTCTATACATTTTGTTTGCAGAACGGTAGTGACCCCTCAAGACTTTCTAACGAAGTTTCGAATTTTAGTTTGAAAAATACCCATTCTTATAGAAAATTGCATTTTTCATCATTCATCCCTCCGTACAAAAAAATATATTGCATACATTTTTTTTAAGCAAAAATGATAATAATAGTTACTTTAGCAGTCGTGGATTATCATAAATAAGGTCTTCTGTGAATTTCATAGAAATATTCCAAGATTTGGATGAATTACGGCGAGTTGAAGTAAATTTTTTTTTCAAATCGGGGTTTTCGGGTTTACTTTGAAATGACAAGAGTTGCAACGTTTTCCTCAAGAAAAGATTGTGCGTAATTTAATTAACCATAAGTACATATACTTTTAAGAATCAAATTTGAAACTTTTTTCAAAAGTCTTTAGAGGCCAACGCTATACAATGGGGCAAAATGTCAAAAAATGTTCAAAAGTACGATTCCTCCTACAACTTTTAATCGATATAAATTTTTGTTTAGATTAGAACGAACTAAATTCTTGAGAGATCGTGCAAGATCCAATTCAACGAAAAAAAATTCTTATTTACTTTTTTTTCAACATAAAGTTGAAAAAATGGTGAAATTTGAGAAATTGTTGTTTTTATAACATATGAATGATTAAAAATGATTGATATTAGTGTATGATCGATAAATAAACACTCTCAAAGCATAACCTGATAGTTTATTATAAATGAGTAATTTGTTACTGATAATTGTATTGTTATGAACAGCGGTTATATATATATATATGTATTATTATTATAGATAAATATTAGAAACAAACACGTAGTTTAAGAAATTTTTGAGAATTTAAGGTACTTTTTTCAAACGTGCTTTGTTTGACTTGACAGTGATGCTTCAGTAAACTATATTGCATTTCATGACAAATATTATTGTTATAAACAAATTTAATGAACAAATGCCCAGTTTGAGGAAGTTCTGAGTGTGCGGGGTACTTTTTATTAAGCGTGTTTCATTAAACCTACCAGTTATGCTTCAGTAAACAATAGCGTCATTTCATACTCTTGACTGTTATAACGAAACTGAAGTTAATTAGAACCACGGTTAAAATGAAAATATTGAATGACAATATATTTTATATTAAAGCATAGCTAAAAGTCAACCAAAATACGTATATAAAAAGTAGCTAAATCGCAAAAATATTGTTCAAACTATGCATTTGTTCAAACAATTTGTTCATGAGAATAAGAAATGTATTGATTTTCGTTTTTCAATATTTACGTACGACTTTGAATTTTATTAGAAAGAAAAATCACTTCTTAAATATCCAAAAAAATTCCAAAATCATCCACTATTGTTCATAACAAAAGAATTGTTTATATTGAATGATTCATCTTTAATAAACGTTCAATTCAATCTTCGCCAGTGTTTATTTATTAATGAAACATTAATATTAATTATTTTGAAATGATTACGTGATATAAAAGCAACCGTATCCTAAATTTTACCATATTTTACTACTTCGAGTTGAAATAAAGTAAATAAAAAAAAGTTCTTCGTAAAATCAAACTCATTAAAAATAAAAGTTGAATCGCCACATTTCCTCAACACGTTTGCTAGGATTGTTACTTTCGATCAAGAGATAGGTAGAAAGTCTGTAAGATTTTATTCTTATGATATAAAATAAGTCTAAAAATGAGTTCTTAGCCAATATCCTAAAACAAATAGTTTGCTAGATATGAATTTGTTAGTCAACATTGTGCGTTTTTCAGTAAAGACGAAGCGATGATGAATTTTAATTGTTGCACAAAAATTGCGATCGGGTTTTTGCTATTGAATTCTTAAATTGGATAGTTTAAAGTAGATTTTCATTTTTTTATTTCAGAATCCGAAAATCGAAAAGGGGTGGGCAGGACTTTTGTTATTTTGAACTTTTATGTTTCGTAAAAGAAAGCTGTTTAATTCAATTTCTCTGAAGATGTTAACAATATTTTTCACATTGTTTATAATAAATCGTAACTAGAAATAATTTCTCATCCATGCTTACAGTTGCCAGAAAAATCTGAAAGAAATTGTTTATGACCATTTAGAAACGTGGATTTTAATTACTATTTTTTTTAAATCATACGAACAATATATTTTTGTTGAAAAAAATATTATTCAAACAATTCTCATAAATAATTCCACAGAAGTTGCTGGCAGATGTGATTATGGAAAAATTTTTTGATTATGACTATTTGTTAGGTTAGGTTTAATGCGGGCGGGAAATCCATGTAGAACTCCCCTGGCGCTCAAGCTATAAAGCCTCTTGTGCCACATGACTATTAGTTATAAACAGTGAAAAAAAATAATGTTGACATGTTGAATAGACTCAACATTTTTTTTTTAAAACATGAATGTTTGAAAGAAAAAAAAGTGCTCGCCCACCTCTTTGTCTTTTTCAGATTCTTGAATAAAAAATTTTTTTTTAACACTCTAATCTTTTTAATTGAGGAATCCAACAGAAAAAACCCAATCGCAATTTTTTTGTAACAATTAAAATACATCGTCGCCTTGACTACAGTGCAAAACGCACAATGTTAATTAACAAATTTGTATTCTGTAACTTTATGTTACAGAATATTCGCTAAGGGCTTATTTTAAAGCTCATTTTATATTTTAGAAGCGAATCCCTATACACTTTTTACCTATCTCTTAATCGAAAGAACAATCCAAGCAAGGGTGTTGAGAAAATATTGCGATTTCAAGTTTCTTGTTGATAATATACAATTGATTAGGAAATTAATTAGACTTTTTACCAGGTGCTTTTGATTTGTTTCCGCAAATAGCCTTCTTTCGGCTCATTAGACTGTTGTGTGTCCCGTTCAGCGAGAAAAATGTCTACAAAAATAATTTCCTTACATCTTATATTATATCAAACAAAACATATACACTAGAACATGGATTTGTGCACGGTTTTGGGCATGATCCGCCGTGGCCTTCCACACAATTCCAGGGATTCTGGACGTCAACAGGCAGGGCCGCATGAATCATGCCTGTTCGATGTAGACGCACGATTCAATCTGATGCAACTAACGCGCTGAGAGTGTGGACCTCATGCTGTTTGTCACGCTTGACTGAGCAACGTGTCTCTTTCGATCCCTTGGTTCCTCTCATCTCCAAATGATTTTCGAGGACAGCAATTCTAGGAACGCACAAATCCAGGTTCCAGTGTATGTGAATATTTGCAGTTCTTTTATATTCAACTATCTATGTTCCAATTCAAAATGACCTTCGCTATTCGAGTAGTTTTAAATTTTGTCGAATTTAATTTCGCTTTGCTAACAATTTGAAAACCTGAAACTAAGAGATTGGGGAACAAAACTTGAATTTGAAGGGTGGAAGTTTCCAAATTGCTGGAATATGGTTCGGAATCGTACCCGAAGTGGGAAACGCCCCTCACTGTCCTTAATGAGTCGTATGCTCCCTCCCCACGGCCTTTCCTTTAACCTCCTTTTTGACGCTCTTGCGACTCTGACAAATTACAAAAGTTAAATCGTAATGAAAAGATCGTTACCCGCAATCTCAGTCCTCTTTTCAACGCTTTGTGTCACTTCTATAGAAGCGACTTGGTTTGGTTATACCAAACCAAGTCCTTTTGTCGCAAATTTCGTTGCCCGGAAAGAAAGAAGATGCTCTTGTTGGGCTTTCCTGCTTTGACGGAAACCTGATTAATCCTTTGGAGCCAGATGTAACTTTTTCCTGGAAATGTTTCACAAAGCTTGTTTACTTTGAAAACCCGAATGTCGGGAAATAGTGCCTAAAATGGACACCTTAGCATTAATCAACTTTATATGTTCAGGAATCAAATCATTTTCAGAAACAGAGTCCGATAAACGGTTCCTTGCCATTTTTTCTACAACGTCAAAAGATTAAAAGTTGGGGTACGACACATTTAAATAAATGAAAATAAACGAAAAGAATGGGTTTCAATTTTGACCGTCTTATCAACACTCAAATAAAATGTTCAGTCACAAAAAATTAGCTCAAACATGCTTTTTTCTGTTAGTTTCAGCAATAAGGTTGTTGAATCTCACATCATAATATTTTGTTTATCTTCGCAGTATTTTTAATATATGAATTATACAAAATATTGTAAAATACTATGGAAAATAGGGTGTGCTTATATGAAGGTTAATACGGCTGCGAAGTACTATGTACGTATTCTCTATGGGTGTATTTATTTGTGCTCATTTCATGAGGATTTTACTCTCTTATGAGTATCAAGTAAATTCGGTTTCTCATGGAGGGAGGTTTTCCCTACCAATAGAAAAAATGGACACTTTCAATATTTTTCAAGCTTATTTTTCTGTCTTCGAAAATTTTATTTTCAGAAAATCAGAGAGCTCATCAAAATTTCAATTCATGTGTTCTGTTACCATTAACAACTTTGCAACCTACCCTAGTCTTATATTTCAAATTGAAACCCTATAGAAACAATGTAACTTTTTTCAAAACTATCTGAGCAGCTATTGATTAATCACATATAGGTCCTCGAAAGTCCCACAAAAGATCAATTCACGCGTCGGGAAGACGCTAACAATTACATCAAACGAAGTGCTGTTATATTCTCAATATAAAAAAATCCTTTTATAAACAAGGAAACTAATTTTGTTGAAAAATTTAGAAACGATATTGGTAGGTTATAGTGGATCATGAGAAGTTCTCAATTTTGGTAATCGATGCGTCTCGAAGACGCGAACAAATATATTATAAACATTATAGTTGCATTCCCAACATTAAAAAAGTTTTCCTTATATCAACAAGATAAACAACATATTTTTTTCAAATTATAAATCGGTATTGCTAGATCATAAGAGTTTATAGGAGGTTCGTCATTAGGGCATTCAACGTGTCTCGAAGACGCAAACAAACATGTCAGATGCAGTACCATAGTGCATATAATATGAAAAAAGTTTTTCTCATATAAAGGGAATACACATTTTTTTAAACTTCATAAATCGGAAATGGTACTTCACATGTAATATTGTCGTGTTTTAGATATCAAAAAGCTTTTTTTCATATAAACAGAATAAACCATTAATTTTAACTTTCATAAATCGGTACTGATCGCTCATGAAAGGTACATCAATAGGTCAATCGATGCATCTCGAGAACTTGAACAAATATTCTTCATGTAATATAGTTGTATATTGAATATTAAAAAAGTTTTTCTCATATGAACAGAATTAACCATTTTTTGAAATTTCATAAATCGGTACTGGTGGGTCATAAAAGGTTCATCAGTAGGTCAATTGATGCGTCCCAAGGACGCGAACAAATATTCTCCATGTAATATGGTCGTGTGTTGAATATCAAGAAATTTTCTTCCAAATAAACAGAATAAACCATTTTTTGAAGCTTTATAAATCGGTAAAGGTAGGTCATGAAAGTTTCAATAATAGGTCGATTGGTGAGTCTCAGAGACGCAAACAAATACGCTAGATCATTGTATTATTGCATTTTGAATATCAAAAAAATTCTTCTCATATAAACAAGGTAAAATTTTTCTTTTCATATCTCGAAACACAAGAAAAAAACTACTTCTAAATGATCGATCCAGTTCAAAACCCTATCAGACATAGATATCAAACGGAATCCAAATTTCATGGTTGTAGCTCTTTTACTTTTCGAGGTACGGTGAACAGAAAAAAGTTACATACACACATACACACAAGGACATTTTCAAACAGTTCATTTTCGAGCTTCTGGGGTCGAATTATATCAAAATATGTCAAAAAAGCATATTTGAAAATTCAGGTCATTAAATACATCCCTCTGTGGGGAAGCAATACAATAAATTAATAATTATGAACAAATTATTCTTATAAAAATGAGAAGTCAAGAACATAGTTTCAAAATATGAAGGTTTCACGCATTAAATAATTGAAAAATTACAATTTCCTCAAAATAGGTTACACGATCTTTAATTCAATCGTTTGTTCACGGTAAAGGAGAATGATACGATGAATTTCAACAGTACCGACGGTTTGAATTAAGTGGTCAATTTACAGCACTACACTAAATTAAAAACATTGTCCAATTGGTTCAAAGTTTTAATGTATTTCTCACTTCCAAATTATTTAGAATTGCTTGAGTACTATGATTTATTCACGTTGAGTAATTATTTCTTATGAAAATACATATATAAATATGGCGCAGCACTAGTAATAATATTTATACTGCAAGTAGACATATCGCGCGAAATCCCTTTTTGCTGACCGATTTATGTATACAAGGTTATAACCATTATATCCGAGTCACTTTATTATTATATTTATTTCATTTTCAATTAATGGAGTAATAATTGTAAGTATTTACAGAGCTTGAACGAAAGCTTAGGGACCCAAATAAAATACACCAATAACGACAGCAACATTAAAATATGGTAAAGCATTCAATAAAGTAATTCAATTTTGAGTAACATTTCATCATAAAGTAGGTTAAATCTATAACCACATTTTATCATGTCAATTTACATATTCACTGTTCAAAACCATTTCTCGTCAGTGTCTATTTCATTTCACAATATTTGCGTACAAAAAAATTTCGTTTATTTCTTTTATCCAGTTAATTACTAAAGATTGAACGTTTTAGTGGAGAGACCATTTTAGACACAATTCTTTCACTTTGAAAATCTATTTACCTTGTACACAAGTATGGAATTTTTTTTAACTTGGCTCCTGTAAGAATTTATGGAAGCTAATAAAATGACTTCTGGAAAGATTATATGTAGTAAGGAAATGGACGAACGTTCACCCTTTCGACTTTTGTTTAGTTTAAACAAATTCAGTCTATATACCTTCGATTTTTATTCTCTAACTTTAAGAATATGAACAATTGAAAAATAAATTTGAGATAAGGTAAAATTTGGAAAAAAGGACAGTATTTCGGGTGGAATCAAAAGGAATGACACTTGTATCATTTCCAAATAAAAGCGTTTAAAATTTGATGACAATTTTCAATTGATTAAAATTTTTATCAGAAGCTCTCACAATTGGAAAATTGCAGACAACGATTTTCAAGTCCACAAATAACTTCTTTATAGAGTACTGAAATTGTATTATTTTTAATTCAATGTATTTGAAATCTTTAAATGTAGAGTTTTAAATATTCTATTTTGAAATCTTGAATACCTCCCAATTAAGCCTGTTAGTCTTATGTTAATACGATTTCAAATGAAAATTATTCGTTCGAGAAATATTTTATCGGTATTTTTTTTAAGTCAATAAATCTAAATAGAAATTAATTCTGCATTAGAGATATAAATTATTCGTTTGAAACGATGTCATACAAGTTGAAAGAGATCTTTAAAAATTTATATACGCTAAAGTTATTTCGAAAAGTACTTCTGAAAAGTGGAAAAAATTTCGAGGGTCTTTGCAACTGCAATCAACGACCGGATTACCTGCAAAGTTATTATATAACTTTTGGCAAAGGTCCAATCACCGTCGATCGCACTCTGCATGGAAATTAAATTTGTCGACTTAGTTCAATTTTCTGGGATAACTTTTATTGCTCATTTCTGGACTTTAATATAGAGACTCAAGGGTCCTTATTCGTAGTTGAGGATAGATTTATCAAACATTATTTCATTTTAAGTAGCACACTGAAAACAGAATAATCTTTAAATATTTTAAAGAGAGTTTACCTTCACATAAAATCCACTTTCATGAATTATTTTCCATCATGAATAATTCAAGCCTATTCACGGACTGCAACTTTGAACTCACCAAAGTCCGAGGAGTCGTGCACGGATAAAGGAGAATAAACAAAAAAAAAGGAGTATGTGAAATAAGGACAGGTGTAAAAAAAAGAAGTGAAGAACTTAAGGAGTGCAAAGATGTTTCAAGGAAGGTTTTAGAATATTTATGATCCGGAAACTCAACTACAAGAGTTTATACTGGATAAAGGAAGTCCCAAGATAGTTTCTATATGCATAGGAAATATTTATATCGAAGTTCTAGATTGAGAACAGAAGCCAATCAAGATTTTGTAAACTTCCCAGGAAAAAAATTTTTAAATCCAATTCACTAACAATTTCTAAAGCACTCATTAAGAAAAAAAGATTTTGCTCAAAGAACGTTGTATGAACAGAGATTTTGACTCACTGGAACGTTTCGTCATACTGATAGTTTTTTTGATTCGGAAAATCCGTTAGGGGTAGCGCTGAAATCGGTCAAATTTAATTTTGACATTTGAATGGTTGGTTAGTCACCAATATTTTCTTGAGAAATATTTTTTGCATTTCCATGATTAATGAATTGAACAAAGGAAGAAAAAAGTTAATATTCTGGAATATGCGGAATACCGTGACTCGAAGAAAAAAGAAAATCCTGCCTGTTATTGATATGAATATATGGTAATATGATTGAATAATAGATGATAATATCAACATCTGTACAGAATGAGAACTGAGGTTTTATAGTCAAATTGTATTTTTTATGAGAGACCTTCTTATCTCATATGGCAAGTGTGCTTATAATTGGTCCCGCAAGCCCTATGAGGTTTGACACGTATTTCTCATTAGAAAAAATACGTTTCTGTGAATTTGATTCAGAATCTTCAATATTCGGTGGATGAAGTTGACTTTCAAGCTAGATGCTACTTTTTTCCTGAAAATGGTATATATATGACGTTGTGATTTCCTCGTGCCTTGTGACTACCCATCTCACGGTTGTGAGACTTGGCCATAGGTGTGATTTACCGCGGTTCTACTGGGGGCTATTGACATTTTTTAGATGGCAGTTGCTCTTAGTAGGACCCAAAGAGTTTAAAAATTTGACAATATCTCGGTTCATACAACGTTCCTTGAGCCGATGCTTCAAATAAGAAGAAATAAATATTTTCTACAACTGAAAACACGTAAAAATAATTACACGAATCTGGAGAGGAATCAGTATTTCAAAAAAGAAAAAATCCATCTTTTCCCTCATTTCGGTAGAAACCTTCGGCATTTTGACACTAAAGAAATCAATCAAGTTCAGGAGAAGAGTCGTACTCGTTTCTTCGGCAAGGAGGGTTGCACCCCTAAAGAGGTTATCGCGTCGTTTCTGGCCGTCGAGATTAAATCGTTTTGGGGTTCCGCCTCGCCAGCAGTTGAAGCGACGACAATTCTCATTTAGAGTGGTGGTTTCGATTCCCTCATTGCCACTGGAAACGCAGCTTTTATACCTATACTGACACCATATACGTTTTCCCGTTTGCGGCCTGGTTTGCACAAAGTCAAGCGAATAATCGATAATGATTTCTTGAGCTGCATCCTCTCACCAGGAGGCACGGGTGGTAGAAAACCAATATGAAAAAGTCAAATCATTCTCGAGTAAGAATTTAAGACGACCCGCGATCCTGCATCTTTCAAGCAATATCGATGTGATGACCTAGAACTGAAGCAAGGAGAATTCAATTATGAATTGAGTGAAGCGGAAATTATCTTTAGAAGGAAGGGAGATTCTTCGTTTGTTTTAAAAAAGCAGCTCATCATTTTTATATTAGGATGTTTATGAGAGAGGTCCAAATTAAGAAAATGTTCGATTGATTTAAGGCACATACCACAAACCTCTTCTACTTGATTACAAAACAACTGTGATGTTTCATAAAGTTTTGAACAAGGGATGATTGAAAAAAATATATGTTTGTTGTTGTCTCACCCACCTATTTTCTTTCGTTTGGCGTTTAAATAATTGTGCAACTCATTGTAAATTGAGAAAAAAGTTTTACCCGCGGTCCAAGGCCTCTAATAGCAAAAAAATATGTTAATTTTTTTTTTTCTTATAAAAGTGACAAATCACTCACTTGGAAGCAGTAAGTATGACAATGAAATAATGGTAGCTTCCTCTGAAAATAATCTCACCCTAATTTTATTTCGAATACTACCTGAAATTTATAAATCCACCCTATATAGGGGCCGTTCAGAAATTACCTAAAGTCTTTTGGTTGGCATTATGAAATACAAAGTTTTAACTTTTGGGGACCGTATAAAAGCCCTGGGGGCCTATAATTCCTTGTTCTAAAAACTAAAGGAAATTCAGAGATATTTTAGCACCAAATATAAGGTTTTTGGAGGGTGTTCCTCTAATCGAAGACCTTTTTTTATTGAGGCCATCCTAATGTCCGAAAATGATTTTGGACTGATCAAACTGCTCATACTGATATCGAATGGTTGCAAGAACTCATTAGGTTCATTTCAAAGCAGACATTTGCAAACCCCAATTTATATAACTCAAATGTTTTCAAATCAGAACCCTCTAACATATATATAAATAAGGCTGAAATACGAGTATAAACATTGTATAATTGTTTTTGCTCATAAAAGTAATTTAATGACAGAAAAGGTTTCAATATAGCACGTTATTTACTTGTAATTGCAAACATAACGCTGTTTAATGTTCGAGTCTTATAACATATTATATTTTCTACATTTGTTTACATTATTTGTCGAAAATTGTGTATCATTTTATTGTCACTGATTATCCAATTTTCAGTATTATAATTGTTGAAAGTATAATTATAATGTAACCTCTTCAGCTGAAAAAGAGGACATAATAAATATCAATTAATTTAAACTGTATGCGTTTTAAAAACTTCAAGTCTATAATGTCATATGTTTTCCTTCAGAGTGTAAATGATGACATTTTAATTTTCTATTTCAACATTTATAATATTTCGATATTGAACTTCTTGACATTTTGAAGCATCAGATGTAGGAAATGGACATTGTGAACCTTCAAACTTGAGATTCTTGCAGAATGAAAACTTGTAAGTTTTGACATACTGAAACTTTGAAGTGTTGGAGGAACTTGAAGGTACATTCACTCTTAATTCAGAGTTATTATATTTTACATCATCATTTTCAAATAAAAAATTATATTTGATTCACTTTGGCACATTATTACACCCACTTATCTTCTCAGCCAAAGCGAACAAATCTACAATTCTTTGACCATTTATAATAGACCTTCTATACATAATAATAATGATAACTCGCAAGCGGGATTACGATAAGACGTGACGTTTGCAAAAACGATTTATTACTGGTCGGTGGAAAAATGAAAGGGCAATTTCATTGAATACTGGCATGATAATGCGCACGGGGGAAAATTCTGTCGCTATTTTCGACTCAGATGTTTTCTAAAGGCACAGAACAATTGTAGGCTTTCCATCAGAATTGCAACACATTCCCGTTTTCAGTTTTCGAAACGTTCTACATTCCTGAAATAGACAGAAAGTATGCCCTGCGGTTTTTAATTACAAAAGTAGCATCATTTTTATTCAGTCTGTAGATATGATCATTCTGCGTTGAATTGAAAGAGTGCCCATGAAAAAAAATTCATTGGGAAAGATTCCATAAATGTTCTATGAAGAAATTGAGACTTTTCATAGAGAATTATTAGAATATTTATCGAACAATTTTTAATATGCAATCTATAATAAGATTTATACATAATTTCATAAACAATTTCTTTCTGCATTTCTCATTTGAAATTATTTTGAATGTGGTAACAATGTAATTTCTCTACCGCCTATCCAGAAAAATGTTAATCCAAGTTTGAAAAAAATGCTGAACCGGAAAAAGCAGTTCTGTCATTAATTTGACATATTTCTTCATTCCAAATAGGCCGTTATAATGTGTGTTATTCTAAGGTAAACTGTTGAACCTATTCTAAATTTTAAATCTCTGTCAAAATTAATCCTATTTTATTAACACCATTTTCAGACTTCCAACATTCTTCATTCAGCTGTATAATATTTTTCTTAAAATGATATATATATGTGACTCAATAATAAGAATACTTAAAATAAACTCTGTTGCAAATCCCTGCTTTAAAAATTTTGCCAATATCATTGGTTCGTTTCTAAGAATATTTGTATCTAGATCAAGGATAAATAAAGGGTGGCAGGAGAGAACGAAATAACCAACAAAATTGGTATTTTTCAGAAGAGCGAAAAAACATTCTGAGAACTCGAAATTACCACTTAAAGATAAAACAAAAGTCCACTTTCGAACTGGAGTGTTGCTAAATTGAGGACAAAAATGGTTTTTCAGAAAAAATTATCCAGTTTCGAGAAAATAAATGTGGAATGTGAGAATCTCAGTGACACTGGTCACAAAGAATTGGCTCACCTAAGAATTGTAATGACAAATTTCACATTCGGTTGAAATTAAAAGACGCTTTCGAAATCTCAAGTTTACGAATACAAATAAAGAAGGTTTGATGTAGCAAAGTTATCCAATTCCGAAAAAATCGACATAGAATTTCAAAATCGTCTTCGGATAGCGAATGAAAATCGAATCTTCAATACTTTTTAGAATTGAAAACTAACTGCTAAGATATGGAGATTTTAAATGCGGATGAAGAAGGGTTGATACAGAAATATTATTCTGTTCTAAGAAAATCCAAATTGAAGATCGCAATATCACAGTATGAAATACATTTTTTGCTTAAAATCTGAAAAAATAAGAAAATACTTTTTTTTCATTGAATAATAATAATTTTCGGCAAGATCAATGTTGAAAGACAAAAAAATTATACGTTAACATTTTTTTACGTCCTGTGCTCACAAAGAAAACAGAAGATAATCTTCACATCAATTTCCGACGAAACATCCTTTGCAAAAAAAATTAACTCCACACGATAAACTTTACACGAATATCGGTTGAACTTTCTTTTGTTTTTCCACGAGAAACACATGTATTTTGAAAGACGCGAAGTTGGCTGAACAAAACTTTAACGGTCTAAAAAATGTCCTGCAACCAATTTTATTCTCAGTTTTTTCTGTGCTTCTATTCACATTTCGAAGGGGTTATTTGAAAAATTAAAATATCTCCCTATTCTAGAATGAATATATTCAATAAAGTACAATTGATTTTCACTTTAATTTCAAGAACTTTGATTGGATAAATTTTTATTTTTTGTTGTATTCTTTTTGAGTTCTTGTTGCTTGTAGTTTAAAAATTTCCCTATCGAATTTTTTCCTTCTACAGAAATACGTTATCATATCATGATTTGTTTCAATTAATCGTGAGCACATATGTGTGAAATTTTATTTCTGCAATTCACGTAAAGCCTATAATGCGGGAAAATATTTGAACAAGTGGTATTGGTAAAGTGACGTAATACTTGGGCGATTCTCTACAGTCAGAACACTTTCGTGTCCAGCCAGAAACAATCTAAAATATTTAAAATATTACAAAAGAACTGATTAGTTTTATTGTAACGAAACTTCGTATGAGTCTTCATTTGAGTGTCTTATAACATGCTCCATAGTGAAAAATTATATTAAATACCCACAAAATTCCTATGTATCATGTTTAGTAGGTTTTCCTTTAATTTTCACGTTCTAGTTTGTCATCAACTCTCAGTTTTGTACGAATGCCCATAAGAAATATAGCCTTAAAGTTGGAGTTTTACAGGATCCCGTTGGTGCTAAAATAATATAAAATATCATGAAATTGAAAAATTAAGGAAATTTATTCTTTCCCAAAGAACCCCCATTTTCGTACTATACGTAATATGGAGGTTAATTTGAATTTTATGATAAATAACAGAAAGTGCCATGTCCGTGTGGTTTTACCCATATTTAAATTTGTGTTATACGAGTTTATAATGAGGACCAATAGCCACACATGTGCAAAAATTTCCTCGATATTAAAGGAAGTAGACTTGGTATATAAGTTGTCATAGAATCGCGTTTCATAATAAGAGAAAGAATACTTTTAGACGCCATTAAAGGAATCTTCCAGGATGAAGTACTCGATTGTTGTTCTATTCACTCTCATCGTTTGTAAGTAATTCAAAGTTCAAATATTAGATTATTAAAAAAGTACAATAGTAATATGGAAGCGAAACTCTCACATTGTAAAACTTTAGGTTTCTCAACCAACATCTTAGCAGCACCGAAATTCAAATCGCATGCAGGAGAAGTGATAAAAGAAAAATTGAATTTAACTTCTATACAATTTGTAACAAAATGTCTCTCTCGGGGAAGATTTGACATTTTCAAGTTATTCTATGACCGTATTGTTGATGATAAGATTCCGAATGGTTTGGCAAATGAGATGCTGAATAGAGCAAAAAAATTAAACACAGTAGATGGAGATGATTGGAAAAAAATTACCAACGACGTATGTCTGACGAATGCTACTCTCCGGGCTGAAAATGACTCTGATGTTGGTAAAATTAATCTATGTTTTGATGAAAATAGCCGATTAGAAGGAGAGAAGAAAGCAGATTTTACAAATGCACTATTAGTATCATTCTGTTCCTCAGTGGAAATATTGTAAGTTGTGACAATTATATTGTTTATTAATAATTCAAAATTTGATATCATTTGTTTTCAATTCACTGATTATATATATTTTTTTCTCAGGGCCATGGAGAAGTTTGCGGAGATGACTGTTAGAAATGATAATCTATAAGGAGATTCCAATATTATTGGTGATTAGAAAAAAACATTAAATTGTAAATAAAATTATAGATTGTAAATAAAGAATAAACAATCTGACTCTTGAGCATAACTGAGTTTAAGATTTGCTTTATAAATTTTGCCTTTAAACTCACGTAGAAGATCGAAAGAAAATATTTTACTGACTAGCTACTAGCATACATTAAATTTCATGTGTATTTTGCGCAATAAATTTCAAACCTGATAATTTCAAAGCGTGTCTGTTTTAGCTTTGACTCTGATAATATATTTTCTTTTAAAAAAATTGTATGTTTCACCTTGAATTCAGTTCAGATAAAATTGTTAATTCATTCTACGTGAATTTATTAATTTTGAAATCATGTGTTGGAATCCGAAAATCAAATACATGCGAAGATCCTCATAGGCTAGGTCGAGATTTTGGATTCTATTTGCCATATTAATATCTATTAACATATCAATATCTGTTTATTACAGTGTACGAAAAACCATACAAGTTGGCTGTGAAAATAGATCGGAAATAACATTTTGAGATACAGAAAATAGGATTTAAATAGTTTCCATAATTTAATTTTTATTCACAAGGCCATGAGTTACCAAAGCCTCAAATTCGAGTGATATTATAAATTTGAAAGGGATTCAATTAAGTTGTTTGTATCAAGTCTTGAAGATCGACACTTATTCTAAAATCTCCATGTTATATTTCAATTTTGACAGTAGTATTAGTATTATATGATGAATAACAGAATAGATTCCTTTGAAAATTTGGTTCAAACTATTTATTTTTATATTTTTGGGAAAATATTTGAATGAAATTGACCAGACTGCAAATAAAACCGATGTGCACAGAGCAATAAACTTATTGTTCGTAAATTTATTCTCACTCGAAAAAACCTTGTAACCAAGAAGCACAGAACATTGAAGTAAAATGTCAAATTATACAATCTCACGTTTTGAAACATAAAGAACAACACGATCCTTCATAGCATAATTTCAGCGCCTTATGTATTTCATGGGCGACTAAACATAGCAAAAAGTTTGAAAAAAAATCAAATTTCCAGTTTTTTAGACCTTTTATTTTCTAGAAAAAAAAATACTTATAATGGGATTAAATTATTCAGCTACATTTTTAATGATCCACTCTAAATCCAAAAATTCTTCAAGTCATATTTCGATTTTTGACAGGATTATTGGGATTTCATGATAAATCACAGAATCCATTATTTTAAGTATTTTCGAAAGTATTTTCATTATAAATAATATAAATACTGATAATGTTATTGAATTATTAATCCTAAATTTGGAGAGTCAACTCTAAAATGAAAATTGATATCGATTTTCGACACTGGAACTGAAATTTGGTGATAAACAACATAATTAATAATTCTACATATTCTTTAAAGTATCTATTTCAATATACTCGCAAATATATTTCAATCAAGTTGACCCACCTGCAAATAAACACGATGTCAACAATGCAATAAACTTACTTCTTACGAATTTCTTCTTACAAAAAAAGATAGTAAATCTTATGTATAAGCTTTTTTATATCCTACATAATAGATAAATACAAGGCACACCACATATATAGAAGTAATACTTCAAATCATACACACGGTGAGTTACGATCAAATTCAAACCAAGAGATGTCTTCCCTCTCTGTTTTCTTTCCATATCTTTTTATATAAATAATACATGTAAGGTAGATGTCCCAGTAATCGGGACGGTCCCAGTAATCGTGAGTTTTGAGGTGTAAACGCCAGAATTAAATATTTTCCGCATAAAAATACAATCCTAAAATATTTTTAAGCCAGGTTGAACAATGCTTGTTGTGGAAACCAAATTAGTTTTTTTATACAAATAGTGCACATGGGTAAAAAAAATTCATTTGTATTGCTGGTGGCGATGAATCACGAAACGTGGAAAATAGCTTGACATTTTGGTTAGGAAAGGCGTCTCTTTACTTAAGCTTTTACTATGTCAAGAAATTAGTTTATCGGGACGAAAATAATTTTTCTGTAATAAAAAATAATTTTGGTTTCATAAAATAAAGTAAAATCTTAATTTAGTACCTTCTCGTTCAAGAAATATCGGTCACGATTATAGGAACATTTCAAAAGCATAGTTGCTCGAGTAATCGTGACCTGTCACGAAGACTAGGACGACTCTGTCAAAATTTTATTTCCATATTTCGTTACAAATAATAATTTAATTAATTTCAAAAAGGTATGAAATGGAGTCGGAGAACTGACTTATTACTGTGAGTAGTAATCGTAATATAAAATAGTGCTTAAAACTGAAAAAAGGTGATGTAAAATATTTGAATAAGTTTAGAGATTTCATTATCAATTTTTGAATTTATCATCATTCTTCGGTGAAGTTAATATTTATTGAGTAATTTTTCATTAGATAACATTAATCTATACTGCATTATATAAAGAAAAATGTGTAATAGATATATAATTATTGATAGTTTTAATATTGTGACAACGTAAACAGAAAATAACCTCATTTTTTTGGTCACTGCATTTGATCAAATTTCGTGTGCTACATCTAGTTACTTAAAATGTTAATGATTTTTAATTATAATATTCAGTATTATAAAAGAATTTCAGCATTGTCGTTATTACTTATCGTGATAAAAATTCTAATAAATATTTATCTCGACTTATTTTTGTGATCACTTTATTTCTTATGAATAAAATATTAATTTTATTCGATAATATTTTTAACTGAAATAAAAATTAAACATTTTAAAAGAAAATTCATTTTCATCATGATTCATTTTCATAGAGTCCATCAGACTTATTAGAACTATCAGAAGATTCGATTTTGAGGTTGTTTCGACGGCTTTCATCACAGAGGTCTCAATCAATATAAAACTAACAATAGATCTTTCATTTCATTAGAGTATAGTAAAAAAACAAAAATACATTTAAAATACACATCCAAATTGCTAAAAACTGATTTCAAGAAAGCTTAACCTTTTTCACGAAGACTGGGACAACGACTCACGATTACTAGTACATGACAGATTTGGAAATCACGATAACTGGGACATCGGTGCTTTTTTACTTTTAATTGTTTATAGATAAAAAGTAATATTAAATATAATGTAAGAACAATTTTCATAATATTCTAGGATGTGTAATGCTTCACTCAGTACCAATCATTTTTCAAATAATTCTACAAAAACAATTTTCTAAATATTTGAAGTCGATGAAATCTCTTATGGTCACGATTACTGGGACGTTTACCTTAGATGGTAAAAAGAAACTGACATACTTCAGACCAAAAGTAGATTTTGATGTTAAAAATCCTTTATTTCTGCCAACGTTTCGAAAACTTTGTCGTTTTCCTCTTCAGGACGTTAAATTTCAAAATTCGTCAAATATTAATCAGTTCACTGAATATTCCTTAATCTGAATACATCCTTCTCTGAGGTTGTATAAACAAAATTAAAGTGTATTAAATTCCCTGTAAAATAATTTATCTTATATCTTATAAAGTTCAACAGCTACAGAGTTCGGAAATTATATTTTGCTGAAAAAATCGAATGGAAAAAATGTAATTTGCGTGTTTTTTTAAAAATTCGTTAAACAGTCAATTTTATTCAGATATTGCATTCCTGATGAACTTCTCGTAAAGAGTTGTTCTCACAAGAATAAACGTATGGTGCGACTTAAGATATTTTTGTTTTGTTGTTGAGTTTGAGTCTGTAAATGACAACTCGTGCAACACTTTGCTGAAAAAACTTGACTTTTTGCATTTAAGAAGACGAAACTCAGGATATTTGAAATATATAAGGGGTTTTTAAGCCCTTAGAAACGCGTTACTCCTTGTTCTTCTTCGGGTCTTCAATGATTTTCAGATTTAATTTAGAATTCAATCTACTTCATTAAAATATGTAGGTATTATTTAAACTGCTTGAGCTTTGGACCTATGTGAAATAGAACATTGTATTATTATTTATATTATTTATTTATTATTATTATTGTTATAACATTAAGCCGTTTCCCTTTCGGGGGAGAAGTGACTTGCTCGGTTGGAAAATAGTGAATAGGTATATAGGTAAAAATAAAAATTTTAAATTAAGTTCAATTCATAATCCCTCCACGCTTTTTCCCAGTGGTTTCAAAATAATCGTAGAGCATCATTGAAAAGCTATCCCGGCCAAGCCCCAAAAGGCGGGATACGTTTGGGGGGGGGGGCAGTCAAATTATCATTTTACATGTTAAGAAAAATGGAAAAAGCACCACGCATGTGGGAGGATGTGTGTGTTGGCCATTCCTGAGAAATATATTACGTATTTTTTTACTTGCCCGTTAAAAGAAAACAGGGATGTGAGAGACCTTTTGGGTTGTATTCAATCGTAGCTCACCATTCCAATTTTATGTTTTGAACATAAAAAACAAGTCTCTTCCTAAAATATTCAATTCAGCATCATATGTACTTCATATGCCAATGAGCATATCAGGAATTTAACAACAATGTGATTTTTTTGAACCATTTATTTCTGAGAAATTGATATTATAGATAAATAAAATTATTATAATTTTTTTTCTTGAAATTTTCATATCCTTAGTGTAATTTTCTTGAGAGATGCATGATTTTAGAAATCATCAAAACATAATATTAGAAAACCTATCGCAGAAAAGTTTTTTTGTCTGTTCCGTAAAATTTCGTTTTCAGTCCTTATCAAGTTGTCATTCTTTAGATGTCTTCTACTTTAACTCTTTCTTGAAACTATTTATTTTAATATGGCCGTAAAAATATGTAGGTAAAGTTGACTTATTAGCAAATAAACGCGATGAAAACAAAACAATAAATTTATTATTTGTGAAATTTTAGTGTCAAAATTTCCAAAGTATTGTAGGACGTAGAACTGGTATATAAGCTGTCATACAGTCAGGTCTTGTGATAAAAGAAAGTAAACTCTTAAACCCATCACTTGATAGAGTTCGCACACATCTTCCAGTATGAAGTACTCAATTGCTGTTCTATTCACTCTTATCTTTTGTGAGTAATTTAATTTTTAAAGAATTAAAGATTAAAAATATAAATAAGCAAGATGTGATCTAAAATCCAAGATTCGAAAACTGTAGGTTTTTCAACCAACATCTTGGCACAACCAAAATTAAAATTGAATGCAGGAGAACTGATAAGAAGAACATTCAAAATTAATTCTTTACAACCGGTAATGGGATGTCTATCTAGAGGAAAGTTTGAAATTATAAAATTAGCCTATGACCGTGTTGTTGATAGTAAACTAGCGAATAGTTTGGCTGATTATATCGTAAGGAGTGCAGTACATTCGAAGGTGAGTGATGAAAATGGTTGGAAAAGAGTTTCGCATGACATATGTCTGTTAAAACCTGGTCTTGCAAAACAAACTGGAGGAGAAGCTGATAAAATCAATCAATGTTTTACCAAAAATCAACAGTTGGTAGGAGTGAAGAAAGCCGATTTTGCAAATTTGCTATTGGATTCATTCTGTTCTGCAGTGCGAGTATTGTAAGTTGTGAGAATTATGATGTCACTCAATTATTTAATATGTTTCAAATTCATATTATGCGATGCAATCAATTATTGCATATTTTTTCAGGGCCATTGAAAAGTTCACGGAAGAAATAAAACGTAAAAATTAAATCAAAAGTTTCAAAATCAGGAATCAAAAACGACGAACGAAGATAGGAAGATATGCTGAAAATTTCCTCAATTCCTATAATTATAACAATTTGAAAGGAAAAATATTTGTCATTCAAATAATGAGGGAAAAATTGATTTAATAATAAAAAACAACACCATTACTGATAACACGAAAGCAGTACCATATGTATTTCATGGATGAATAAACATAGTGGAAAGAAAGATTTTTTATATCCCTTATAATATAATAAACATGAAGCACACAACATCAAAGCAAAATGTGAAATCATATAAACTCACGTTTCAAAAATGAAGAACAAGACGATTCTTGATGATATAATTTCAGCCCCTCATGTACTTCATGGGCGAACGAACATAACAAAAAGTTTAAAAAAATAAAACTAGCAAATTTCTAGTTTTTTTGAACATTCATTTTTTAGAGAAGAATAAAATATTGATAATAATAATGAGATTAAATTATTCTTCTTAATTTTTAAAACTCTACTCTAAAACTAGAAATTCTTCGAGTCTTCTTCAATTTTATGATAAATAACAGAATCCATTATTCTAAGTATTTTCATAAGTATTTGCGTTAATGACTCGCTTGCATATACAAACTATGTCAACAAATCAATAAACATATTATTCCTGAATTTTTCGTTACATATAAGGTTAGTAACACTTGTATATACGGATTTTTTTATATAATCATGAAAATATTCGAGTAGAGTTGACTTAAATGCAAATGGACACGATGTCAGCAAAGCAATGAACTTATTATTTGTGAATTTTTTCACTAAGAAGAAAAGTTAGGAATACTTTTATGTACTGTACATTATTTCTGATAACTTCAATTCAGAACAGTATGTCTGTGGAAAGTTGACAACAATCAAAATATTCAAATTCGAATTTTTTCGACCATCCATTTTGCAGGAAAGAAAACATTATAAATATTGATAATGTTATCAAGTTATTTATCTCAAGATTGAAAAATCAACTCTAAACTAAAAATGTTCTGCGTGTGATTTTGATTTTTGATAGTAGAATTGGAATTTTGTAATAGAAAACACAATTAATAATAATTTTACGTATATTTTCAAGTATATATTTGGATATCCTAAAGAATATATTCAAGTGAAGTTGACTCGCCTCCAAATAAAAGCAATGTCAGCAAAACAGTAAACTCATTTTTTTTATTTTTCGAATTTTTTAATTTTTGAAGGCTGAACCTGCTCAACTTTATGAGATATAACATTAATTTTTTCACGAGCAATTTATTTAACTTTAACTTTTCTTCCTACAAACTCAGAAAGCACTGAAGTGAAGAAATATTCGATGAACTGAATAATAGTGAATTTTTTGCACTTTTTCAACCATTTTAATTGGTCCTAGATGTGAAAAGATGTTTAACGTCAAGGTACTTTCTGTCGTTTCCGAAATACTAAGTTTGTGCCGAAAAAGCTCTACTTTGCATCTGTTTTTCACAAGAATATACATAAATAACCTCAAAATAAAAATTGTATTCATTTAATGAACCCTCAAAAGATTTGTTGCCTCATCGTTTCAAAATAATCGTAGGGCATCACCGAGAAGCTATCAACAGAAAAAAGAGAGTTGGAGGATATTTTGGTTTGAATAGTGCAGCTCACCGTCTTTAGTTTCATGTTTTAAACTTAAAAAACATCAATCTGCCTCAAAACTTAAATTCAGCGTCATTTTAATATTGATGAATCTATGTGTCATATCTACATTTTTGCCAGTAGAAATCAAATTTTTATGATACATAACACAATACGTTATGAAATTACGAGAATAAATGTATTAGATAAGAGCCTTTCAAAATTCAATTTTTAACAATTTCAACTCATCTATGAAAATATTTATCATTATACATTAGCAATATGTCGGAATAATTTCTGCTTTTGCCCGAAAAAATGAATTCAGAAATTATTCGAATGACAACTGGATAGGGACCATTGGATTTTTCTACCCTCAAACACAGAAAATGTGGTTGATAAATGCGTTCAACTCCCTAGAGGAATGTGCAAAATAAATTAAAACTTCAATAATTTTGACTACATTTTCTAAAACGTGGTATGTGTAAAAACTAACATAAATTGGTCTGAAGGTTTCATATCTTCAATGTAGGGAAATGCATGCTTCTATACATTTTTTAAATTTTCCGATTTGCCAAACATATCACAGGAAACTTTCTTTATTTATCACGTAAAATTGCGTCTCCAGGTCTTATCAGTTGTCATCCTTATGTCTTTAATTCCAAATATTTCTTAAAAGCACTCATTTTATTACCGCCGCAAAAATTTGTAAGCGAAGTTGACTCACCAGCAAATAAACACGATATCAACAAGCAATAAACTTAGACGTATAATCGGTATATGGGAAATTATCCAGAAATCGGGAACCGCGCAAGAATATTTTTTTTCACTGATATCGTCATTGAAATTGATTCGAATATGTTACAAGTATCTCCACGTATTAGAAAATCTAGGAAACACTTGGAATCTTATTGCTTTCCGCAGGACAAAAATATTCATCATCAAAAAGCATCCAAAAGTTATCATTACCCAAAATTCCCAAGTATTAACTCGCTTACTAGACCAATGCAAAAATTTTCATTTATGATACAATATATTCATTTAAAAAATTTTTTGGTGAGGAATTCAATAATTCAATTATAATTACGTTATTCACAGTGTATTGTATTATTCGTTCAAACATTTACATCTCATTAAAACCTCAAAGCAGCTATTGCCACGTGTTACATAACCAACGTTTCGTGTAATGTAACCAATGCTACATATTCATTTACAAAAGTGTTCATGATTTTTTTTTCAATCTGTACGACCTACCATATTATCACTGGTACGCTTGAAAGCAAACTGTAGAAGAGTCAACAAAAAATATTTGTTAGGAGAGCTGAGTTTTACATGGAATGTTTAACAAAGTCAAATGAAGTGTTCGCAAACGTGTAACGTTCTAATGCTTCAGAAATTGTAATGTTTCGACTCCTATTAAATTTTTGTTTCCAAATAAATGCTCATTCCCAAAGACTTTTTCGTCTCTGAATAGACTAAAACCCAAATCTAAAAAAAAATAAATAAAAGAAGTTATTTTTAAAAATGTGCGTGAAGCTGTAACGTAACTAACAAAAGAATTGCCCATATAAGTTGCCATACAGCCACATCTTACGACGAAAGAAAGTATGCTTTTAAACCCATCAATTATATGAGTTGAATAAATCTTTCAGTACGAACAACCTAATTGCTGTTCTGTTCACTCTCACCGTTCTCACAATATGTGAACTAAACTCTCACATTCGAAAACTGTAGGTTTTTTAACCAACAGCTGAGCAAAAACGAACTTCAAATCGAATGCAAAAGAAGTGATAAAAAAAACATACAAATACTCATGATGAAATGTATTTCTAAAGGAAAATTGGGAACTCTAAAATTAGCCTGGCCTGTAGATGATAAGCTCCCCGAATGATTAGGCAAATAGCTAATAATTTTGGGTAACAGAAGGCAAAACAATTGAAGGTAGCTGAGAAAAATAATTGGAAATAAATCCAAGAGACGTATGTCTGTCGAAATCTAAACTCATAAGTGATAACAAAAAAAACACTGATGGAATCAGTGTTTCGACAAGGAAGATCAGTTTGCTAGAAATAAAGAAAAACAATTTTGCAAATGCGCTATCAACATCATTTTGTTCTTTAGTGCGAGCATTGTAAGTTGTGAGAAGTCTGATGTGACTTGATCATTATTCAAGGTTTTGAATACATATTATGCGATACAATTAATTTATACGTATTTCGTTTAGGCCCATTGAAAGGTTGGCAGAAGTAATGAAAGGTGGAAAGATTTACCCAGAAAAATATGCAACTTAATTGGTTACTTGCAAGAAATACGTAACGCTTTGTAAAATGAGAAAAAGCAGATAAAAAATTTGAAATCGGACTGTTTAGCACAACCCAATTAGTGATGCACGTCGACCGGGACGATCGAGAAATATCTGAATTCGAGACGGTTTCTCGTTTTTTGAAGGCAATATCTCGTCTCACTTCATATCGTCAAAACGAGGATCTCGTAAATCTATCAAGATCGATCGGAAATTTTAATATCTATTTAATTACGTCACGATTAGCATTAATGCTGTTGATTACTTCATATTTCACAGTAAATTAATAAAATAAATTGGTTCTGCTCCTCAAAAAGATAATTTAATATGGCAGAACAGTCTTTTCATGTCGTTAAATTTATCCTCTCAATAAATCATTGAAAATTATATAAGCAAATAAGAATATGTATCACAAATTATTAGATTTTTGATTCAAATATTTTTTCAGTGAAGAAAGGAGTGTGATAAAACGTATCTGGCCTTACATATAAAAATAAATGAAACTGAGAGGATAAATCCTTATATTTTCAATATTTAATGTGCTCTTCAACCAAAAATGTGTATTTAAAATGTGATTAAAATTGATTTTTTGGACGTGTGCAGCATGTAAGTTTCCTGAAAGTCATTTGGATGCATCCTTTCAAGATGACGTTTTACTCCTGTTGTGTTGCCGTCCTTCATTTCAATAGATTTAATATTGGAATATTCGAAATTTTGATTGCTATTAAGGTTAAACTTAAATCTATTAACTTTTTAAATTTTGGTGTATTTTAATAAAAATAAAAATGAGTAATCATGATAGTAATGTTTTAAAGTACACAATAATAAAAAAGAAAAGATTTTA
>CAKNXH010063500.1:173601-233659 GCA_932178445.1 Andricus quercusramuli | reverse complement strand
TATATATATATATATATATATATACCATTAAGCCATTTCCCTTTCGGCGAGCCTCTAGGGGTAGGCGTGACACTACCCGATGCGGGTAGTGTTTCTAGGTGGATAGTTTCTTGTAGTAAATAACTACAAGTGTGGGCTCACCACACCCACGACCGCTACAGCAACGCAGTAGTATTATCCCGAACGGTCACCCATCCAAGTACTAACCGCGCCCAACACTGCTGAACTTCAGTGATCTAACGGGAACTGGTGTTTCCAGCGTGGTATGGCCGTTGGCCATATTATGATTATTATTATGATTATATGATTATTATTATTATTATTGTTATTATACCATTAAGCCAGAATCCTTTTGGGAAGCGTATATCGTTTGGTTCTATCCTCGCTATATTGACGGCATCAAGGAATTCAAATGAGAAAATTGCGATAGAAAAGTGTTTGAGGACGTCACTGATCAATCTGTCTAGAAATCACTCCAAGCGAAGAGCTTCATAATTTCAACATGTGTCAGAAATCGTCTAAAAGTACGCGAACTTACTGTTAAATACATAGTTAGATGCATACTCTTCACTATAATTACATCCACTGAGTAAGGCTCTCCATGCGGGCCCATTAGTATCCGAGGACTTTCGTTTCAATTTCTCACTCCAACGACATTCATCATCATCCATTTTCTATAAACTATTTTTCTCCGCACTTTACTGTCCTGGCATACAGCTCAAACTTTGTTTACGTCCTAAAATGTCCTTATGCAAGTTCTTGTGCTTCTATGTCGCCTCAGAGTTTCATTCACATACTTCCAAAATTTATTCATCTTGTTGCAGTATAGCATTCACACTACCATGGTTAATTTTTTTTGCAAGTAAATGTCACCCTGGAATTCGTTTTTGATACACTTTGTTTTTTCTGTGATCTCCTCAGAAACGAATTAGAACAATTTTCATTCAGAAGATGTGCGAAATTCATGTTTTATCTAAACTGTTTCTTCGCGTGAGCAATCTTAATTGCTACACTATTAAAATAGAATTGGAAATTTATTCATAGAGAAACGGAATATCCATGTCATAAGGTGTGAAGCCATTCCCAAATTTAAATACAATTTTCCATTTCAGTTATGACTTGTCAATGAGTAATGTTATCTGCTGGTACCGATAGATAGCTGATTTTTTTTGTATTTGTATATGTTGTTTTTATTGCTTTTTGGAAACATCCATTTATTTCATACTCTTTCAGCACTTCCTAAAGCTTTCTTCTATATCTACTTCATCAAACGCTTCTTTAAGGTCGAAAAATGCACAGAAAACTTTTATGTTTATCCTCAAACTTTTTTCTGTGATCTGTCTCAATCTAAATATCTGATCGGTACATGCTCTTCCTGACATAAGTCCACATTAGACTTTCCATATATTTTCTTCTGTTATTTTCATTAGCGTATGAATAAGTATTTTTTGATAGATCTTCCCCAGGGTGTACAGGGAGCTGATACCTCAGTAATTACTGCAGTTGCTTTTATCACCCTTCGCATTTTGAAACGATAATCGCTTTTTTTCAGTCATCTGGAACTTACCCTATCTCTTTACATCAATTTATCAACTCGCATGTTTTTAGAAATCTGGGGAGAAATGTTCAATTTTGTGGATCAACAATGCATTTGTAGAAATAAGAAATTTTTGATTTTTGGTCATTTGTGAAATTTGAAATGAATTTCAAAATACCCTGAGATTGCATGAAACCGCATTTGAATTTTTCTGCGAATGCATTTTATATTTTCACTATGACAAAGTTTCCAAATCAATAAAAAATTTTCAAGATAATTTATAGAACTCCTCAAATTCATTGCGAGAATGAGATTTTCTCACAGATACAAAATAAAAGTTTATACTAAGGTAAGGAAGCAATAAACTTATTTTCCATGGTTTTTTTTATTGCAGAAAAAAGTTAGCAATACATTTTTATACGCTTTTTTTATAAATTTTTTTCACAATACCTTTATAAACACGAAACACATATCATCGAAGTCGAATGTTAAATGGTACAATATCACGTTTTTAAACATAAAAATGAAACTATTCCTCATAGCTTGCATTGAGCGATATTAAAATTTTACGAAACTTCGTATTCTAGATTTTTCAAGAGTTCAGATTACGAATTTGAAGTCCAAATTACAATATCAAATATGTCGTTTGTATAAGCAGAAAAAAAATCTGTCAATCTTGTAAGATTTTCAGTTGAAATAGAGACAGCATACATTTTCTGTAAAGATTAATGAATATCCTGCAGAGTTTACAGAATTTTTCAGTTATCTGATGAATTTACGGATATTTTCTATGAAACTTCAATAGTTATGTGGTAAAATGTTTAGAATTCAAGATGTCTACTGTTGACGTAAGTAATATGTTATTGTAGACTGTTTAAGTCCTATACAAAAATTAGGAGGTTGAAAATAAAGTTTTAAAATTTGTTTCGAATTTATGAACAACATGAAGGAATTCAACAGAATGACACCTTTAAATAATCATATACATACGGGTTTCAGAAAGTTATAGAAGTTACAGAAGTTTTTTTTGAATATAAAAATTTTTAAATATAATCAAAAATACTGTTATGCACTTTTTTAAATAATTGAATAAATGCTGATGGTTATAGGAATCTGGGAAAGCTACAAAAAAGTTGTTCACGTGAATACTTTCACAAGCTCTTTTTTTTTATGTCAGTGAATCTGACTTGAACCACAAAACACAATTCTAACAAAATTTCCAACAGAAAAATTCTCATTCCAAAAGTGCCATGTAGGTAAGGTTTTTCCCATATTTAAATTTGTGTTATACGAGTTTATAATGAGAAACAAAAGCCACATATGTGCAAAAATTTCCTCAATATTAGAGGAAGTAGACTTGGTATATAAGTTGTCATAGAATCACGTTTTATAATGAAAGAAAAAATACTTTTAGACGCCGTTGAAAAAAATCTTCCAGGATGAAGTACTCGATTGTTGTTCTATTCACTCTCATCGTTTTCAAGTAATTCAAAGTTCAAATATTAAATTATTAAAAAAGGACATTAGTAATATGGAAACGGAACTCTCACATTGTAAAACTCTAGGTTTCTCAACCAACATCTTAGCAGCACAGAAATTCAAATCGCAAGCAACAGAAGTAATAAACGAAGAATTGAATTCAACTTCTGTACAATTTGTAACAAAATGTCTCTCTCGGGAAAGATTTGACATTTTCAAGTTATTCTATGACCGTATTGTCGATGATAAGATTCCGAATGGTTTGGCAAATGAGATCCTGATCATCATTCTGTTCTTCAGTGAAAATATTGTAAGTTATGACAATTATATTGTTTATTAATAATTCAAAATCTGATATCATTTCTTTGCAATTCACTTATTATATTTATATTTTTCTCAAGGCCATGGAGAAGTTTGCGGAGATGACTGTTAGAAATGATAATCTATAAGGGGATTCCAATACTGTTGGCGATTAGCAAAAAACATTAAATTCTTAATGAAATAATTATAGATTGGAAATAAAGAATAAACAATCTGACTCTTGAGCTACTAGCATACATTAAATTTCATATACATTTTGCGCAATAAATTTCAAACCTGATGATAATTTCAAAGCACGTATGTTTTAGCTTTGACTCTAATGATAATTTTTCTTTTAAAAAAATTGCATGTTTCACCTTGAATTCTGCTAAGATCAAATTTTTAATTCATTCTACGTGAATTCATTAATTTTGAAATCATGTGTTGGAATCCGAAAATTAAATACATGTAGAGATCCTTGTAGGCTAGGTCGAGATTTTGGATTTTATTTGCCATATTCTGTAGAATTTGTAGTTTTAAATATCTGTTTATTACAGTGTAGAAAAACCCATACAAGTTGGCTGTAAAAATAAATCGAGAATAACATATTTGAGATAAAAAAAACAGGATTTAAAGAATTTCAATAATTTAATTTCTATTTACAAGGCCATGAGTTATCAAAGACTCAAATTCGATTGATACTCTAAATTTAAAAGGGATTTAATTACATTTTAAATATCAAGCCTTAAAGATCAACTCTTATTCTAAAATCTGCATGTTATATTTTAATTTTGACAGTAGTATTAGTATTTTCTGATAAATAACAGAATAAATTCCTTTGAAAATGTTATTCAAACTATTTATTTTAAGGGGTTAGTCAAGTTTCTGGCATCCAAAAAAAGGCAATTTTTGCTATTTTTTTTCCAAAGACAGGTTTATTTACAGTGAAACAAATATTGTGGCATTCGAATAATATATATTTCGAGAAGTCACAGTGATTTGTTCCTCATAGAATATCTGTAAATAAGCGAGTTATAGTCCATCTCCCAGAAGTCTAAAAAAAAGGTGTTTTGCGGTGATCAAGATATCTAAAGAACGGCTTATCCAATCGCTACCAAATTTTGACTAGTTATTTTTACCACTAAATTATTGTCCTTGATCAGAGGATTTTTGATTTTGTCAATTTTTTTTTTTTTCATAGCGGAAAAAAAATGTTTTTTTGAGCAAAAAACAAAATCGTGTTCAAACGTGCGCCATTTTGCCAAAGATTGGAATATCGCTAAATGCTTCGATTAAAGATAAGAGTAAGTTATCCTTCAGCTACTGACACTCGAATTTTCTGTTTCGGATGATCCTGTCATGATGAGTATTGATCACCGCAAAATGCCTTTTTTTTATACTTCTGGGAGATGGACCATAACTCGCTTATTTACAGATATTCTATGAGGAAAAAATTACTGTGACTTCTCAAAATATATATTATTCGAATGCCACAATATTTGTTTCACTGTAAATAAACCTGTCTTTGAAAAAAAAAATAGAAAAATTGCCTTTTTCTGGGAGCCACAAACTTGACTAACCTCTTAATATTTTGGAGAAAATATTTCAATGAAATTGACTAGATTGCAAATAAAACCGATGTCCATAAAGCAATAAACTTATTGTTCGTAAATTTATTCTCACTCGAAAAAAAGTTGTAAACAAGAAGCACAGAACATCGAAGTGAAATTTCAAATCATAAAATCTCACGTTTTGAAACATAAAGAACAACACGATTCTTCATAACATAATTTCGGCGCCTTATGAATTTCATGGGCGATTGGACATAGCAAAAAGTTTGGAAAAAACTATCAAATTCCCAGTTTTTTAGACTATTTATTTCCTAGAGAAAAATAAAACATTAGTAATAACGGGATTAAATTATTCAGCTACATTTTTAATACTCCACTTTAAAATTAAAAATTCTTCAAGTCATATTTTAATTTTTGATAGCATTACATATATTGGAATTTTATGATGAATCACAGAATCCATTATTTTAAGTAGTTTCGAGAGTATTTGCATTAATGACTCGCCTGCATATACATACTATGTCAATAAATTAATAAACATATTATTCGTGAATTTTTCAATATACGAAAAGTTAGTAATAGGGATTTTTTATATACTCATAAAAATATTCAAGTAAAGTTCACTTAAATGCAAATAAACACGATGTCAACAATATTCTTATTATTCGTGAATTCTTGTAGTCAGAAGTAAAGCTAGGAATACTTCCATTTACCATACATTATTCCTGATGACTTGAATTTAGAACCCTGTGTCAGCGGAATGATGACAACAATTAAAATATCAAAATTCGAATTTTTTGGATTGACCATTCTCTAGGGAAGAAAACATTATAAATACTGATAATGTTATTGAATTATTCTTTAAAGTATCTATTTGAATATACTCGCAAATATATTTGAATCAAGTTGACCCGCCTGCAAATAAACACGATGTCAACAAAGCAATAAACTTACTTCTCACGAATTTCTTCTTACAAAAAAAGATAGTAAATCTTATGTATAAGCTTTTTTATATCCTACATAATAGATAAATACAAAGCACACCACATATATCGAAATAATAATTCAAATCATACACACGGTGAGCTACGATCAAATTCAAACCAAGAGATGTCTCCCCTCTCTGTTTTCTTTTCATATCTCTTTAGAAACGCCCCACGATTATTTTAGGACAATAAATAAAAAAAGTCGGAAGGATTATTAAATAAAATGAATTGAAAAATTTTATATTCAGATTATTATGTTTATTATTGTAAAAATAACTTTGAAGTAGAGCTATTTTGACTAAAGCTTAGTGTTTTGGAGACGACAAAAATCAACTGGAAACTAAATATCTTTGGACATCGCGAAACCCATATATATTTCTGAAATACTGTGAAAGAATCTACTTTTTATCAGTTTACTGAATATTTCTTAATCTGAGTACATCCTTCTCTGAGGTTGTAAGAATAAAAATTAAATTGTATTAAATTCTCCGTGAAATAATTTATCTTATATCTTATGAAGTTTCAATTTTATGTTTTGAACATAAAAAACAAGTCCCTTTCTAAAACATTCAATTCAGCATCATATGTACTTCAAATGCCAACGAGCATACCAGGAATTTAACAACAATGTGATTTTTTTTAACCATTTATTTCTGAGGAATTGATATTATAGATAAATAAAATTGTTATAATTTTTTTTTTCTTGAAATTTTGATATCCTTAATGTAATTTTCTTGGGAAATGCATAATTTTATAAATTATCGAAACATAATATTTGGAAAACTTATCGCAGAAAAGTTTTTTTGTCTGTTCTGTAGAATTTCGTTTTCAGTCCTTATCAAGTTGTCATTCTTTCGATGTCTTCAATGTTAACTCTTTTTTTTTGAAACTATTTATTTTAATATGGCCATAAAAATATGTAGGTGAAGTTGACTTATTAGCAAATAAATGCGATGCAAACAAAACAATAAATTTATTATTTGTGAAATTTTTGTGTCAAAATTTCCTCAGTATTCAAGGACGTAAAACTGGTATATAAGCTGCCATACAGCCAGGTCTTGTGATAAAAGAAAGTAAACTCTTGAACCCATCACTTGACAGAGTTCGAAAACATCTACCAGTATGAAGTACTCAATTGCTGTTCTATTCACTCTCATCTTTTGTGAGTAATTTAATGTATAAATAATCAATGATTGAAAATAGAAATAAGCAAGATGTGATCTAAAATCCAACATTCGAAAACTGTAGGTTTTTCAACCAACATCTTGGCACAACCGAAATTCAAATCGAATGCAGGAGAAGTAATAAAAACAACATTCAAAATTAATTCTTTACAACTGATAATGGGATGTCTATCTAATGGAAACTTGGCAATTATAAAATTAGCCTATGACCGTGTTGTTGATACTAAACTACCGAATAGTTTGGCTGATGATATGGTGAAGATGGCAAAACAATCGAAGGTGTCTGATGAAAATGGTTGGAAAAAAGTTTCGAATGACGTATGTCTGTCAAAACCTGATATTGTAAATCAAAATAAAAAAGACGTTGATAAAATCAATCAATGTTTTACCAAAGAAAAACAGTTGGAAGGATTGAAGAAAGACTCTTTTGCAAATGCGCTATTGGATTCATTCTGTTCTGCAGTGCGAGTATTGTAAGTTGTGAGAATTATGATGTCACTCAATTATTTAATGTTTCAAATTCATATTATGCGATGCAATTAATTATTGCATATTTTTTTCAGGGCCATTGAAAAGTTCACGGAAGAAATAAAACGTAAAAATTAAATCAAAAGTTTCAAAATCAGGAATCAAAAACGACGAATGAGGATAGCAAGATATGCTGAGAATTTCCTTAATTTCTCTAATTATAACAGTTTGAAAGGAAAAATATTTGTCGTGCAAATAATGAGGAAAAAATTGATTTGATAATAAAAAACAACACCATTACTGACTACATGAAAGCAGTATCATATGTATCTCATAAATGAATAAACATAGTGGAAAGATGAGAACAATAAAAACATTTAAAAATTAAGAGTTTTAAGGACCATTCATTTTCTAGATAAGAATCCAATATAAATATTAATGATGCGTTTCAATTATTTATTTTAAGTCTTAATGCTCGTCTTTGATTTCAAAGAAATCTATGTCATCTTTCGATTTTTGACAATATTGTTTTCATTTAATGACAAATAACGGAATCAATTTTTTTTTAATAATTCATTCTAATAGCGCGCCTGCATATTAGCAAATTAGCGAATTTCCAGTCATTTGGAACATTCATTTCCCAGAGAAGAATAGAATATTAATAATAATAATGTGATTAAATTATTCTTCTAAATTTTTGAAGCTCTACTCTAAAACTAAAAATACTTCAAGTCTTCTTCAATTATAAACTATATCTAAAAAAAAAACTATATCAACAAATCAATAAACATATTATTCGTGAATTTTTTGTTATATAAAAAGTTAGTAATACTTCTACATACGGATTTTTTTTATATACTCATACAAATATTCGAGTAGAGTTGATTCAAATTCGAATGAACACGATGTCAACAGAGCAATGATCTTATTATTTGTCAATTTTTCCACTAAGAAGAAAAGTTAGGAATACTTTGATGTACTGTACATTATATCTGGTAACTTGAATTCAGAACCGTATGTCTCTGGAAAGTCGACAACAATTAAAACATTCAAACTTGAATTTTTTCGTCTATCCATTTATCAGGAAAGGAAACATTAAAACAATAAACTCATTTTTTTATTTTCCGAATTTTTTAATTTTTGAAGGCTGAAGCTGCTCAACTTTATGAGATATAGCATTCATTCTTTCACGAGGAATTTATTTAACTTTAACTTTTCTTCCTATAAACTCAGAAAGCACTGAAGTGGAGAAATATTCGATGAACTGAATAATAGTAAATTTTTTACACTTTTTCAACAATTTCAATTGGTCCTAGATGCGAAAAGATGTTTAACGTCAAGGTACTTTCTGTCGCTTCCGAAATACTGAGTTTATGCCGAAATAGCTTTACCTTGCATCTGTTTTTCACAAGAATATACATAATGACCTCAAAATAAAAATTCAGTTAATTTAATGAACCCTCAAAAGATTTGTTGCCTCATCGTTTCAAAATAATCGTAGGGCATCACTGAGAAGCTATCAACAGAAGAAAGAGGGTTGGAGGATATTTTGGCTTGAATAGTGCAGCTCACCGTCTTCAGTTTCATGTTTTAAACTTAGAAAACAACAGTCTTCCTGAAAACTTGAATTCAGCGTCATTTTAATATTGATGAATCTATGTGTCATATTTACATTTTTGCCAGTAGAAATCGAATTTTTATGATACATAACAGAATAGGTTATGAAATTACGAGAATAAATGTATTAGATAAGGGCCTTTCAAAATTCATTTTTTAACAATTTCAACTCATCTATGAAAATATCTATCGTTATACATTAGCAATGTGTCAAAATAATTTCTGCTTTTGCCCGAAAAGGTATGTGCAAAATAAATTAAAACTTCAATAATTTTGACTAAATTTTCTACAACGTGGTATGTGTAAAAATTAACATGAATTTTTTCTGAAGTTTTCATATCTTCAATGTAGGGGAATGCATGCTTCTATACAGTTGTCATCCTTATGTCTTTAATTTTAACTATTTTTTAAAAGTACTCATTTTATTACCGCCGCAAAAATTTGTAAGCGAAGTTGACTCACCAGCAAATAAACATGATATCAACAAGCAATAAACTTAGACGTGGAATCGGTATATGGGCAATTTTCCAGAATTCGGGGATCGCGCAAAAATATTTGTGTCACTGATATCGTCATTGAAATTGATTTGAATATGTTAGAAATGTCTCCACCTATTAGAAAATCTAGAAAACACTTAAAATCTCATTGCTTTTCGCAGAAAAAAACATATTCATCATCAAAAACCATCACAAAATTATCATTACCAAAAATTTCCAAGTATTAACTCGCTTACTAGACCGATGAAAAAATGTTAGTTTATGATACAATATATTCATTTTGAACATTGTTTTTATGTGAGGAATTCAATAATTTAATTATAATTACGTTGTTGACAGTATATAGCATTATTCGTTCAACCATTTACATCTGATTAAAACCTCGAAGCAGCTATTGCCGCGTGTAACGTAGCCAACGTTTCGTGTAATGTAACCAATGCTACATATTCATTTATAAAAGTGTTCATGATTTTTTTTAATCTGTACGACCTACCATATTATTACTCGTACACTTGAAAACAAACTGTAGAAGAGTCAACAAAAAATATTTGTTAGGAGAGCTGAGTTTTACATGAAATGTTTAACAAAGTCAAATGCAGTGTTCGCAAACGTGTAACGTTCTAATGCTTCTGAAATTGTAATTTTGCGACTCCTATTAAAATATTTTTTCCAAATAAATGCTCATTTTCAAGGACGCTTTTGCGTCTGGATAAACTGAAACGCAAATATAAAAAAGTAAACAGAAGAAGTTATTTTTAAAAATGTGCGTGAAACTGTAACGTAACTAACAAAAGAATTGCCCATATAAGTTGTCATACAGCCACATCTTACGACAAAAGGAAGTATGCTTTTAAACCCATCAATTATTTGAGTTGGAAAAATCTTTTAGCACGAAGAACCTAATTGCTGTTCTATTCACTCTCACCGTTCGTGAGTAATTTAAATTTTAAATAATTATTAATTAGAAAGATAGATTGGCAATATGTGAACCAAACTCTCACATTCGAAAACTGTAGGTTTTTTAACCAACAGCTGAGCAAGAAAGAACTTCATATCGAATACAAAATAAGTGATACAAACAACATACAAAGTGAATTCTGTTGTACTTATAATGAAATGTATTTCTAAAGGAAAATTGGGAACTGTAAAATTAGCCTGGCCTGTTGATGATAAGCTCCCCGAATGATTTCGAGAGATGTATGTCTGTCGGAACCTAAACTCATAAGTGATAACAAAAAAGACACTGATGTAATCAGTGTTTCGACAAGAAAGATCAGTTGTTAGAAATGAAGAAAAACAATTTTGCAAATGCGCTATCAAAATCATTTTGTTCTTTAGTGCGAGCATTGTAAGTTGTAAGAAGTCTGATGTGACTTGATCATTATTCAAAGTTTTGAATACATATTATGCAATACGATTAATTTATACGTATTTCATTTAGGCCCATTGAAAGGTTGGCAAGCGGAAATACAAAAGGACGTGACGTTTGCAAGAACGATTTATTACTGGTCGGTGGAAAAATGAAAGGGCAATTTCATCGAATACTCGCATGTTGATGCGCACGGGGGGAAATTCCGTAGCTATTTTTGGTTTAGATGTTTTCTAAAGGCACGTAACAATTGTAGGCTTTCCATTAGAATCGCAACGCATTCCCTTTTTCAGTTTTCGAAACGGTATACATTCTTGAAATAGAAAGTATGCCCTGCGGTTTGCAATTACAAAAGTAGCATCACTTTTATTCACACTGTAGATATGATCATTCTGCTTTGAATTGATAGAGTGGCCATGAAAAAAAATTCAGTGGAAAAGATTCCATAAATGTTCTATGAAGACATAGAGAGTTTTCATAGAGAATTCTATTAGAATATTTATTCAACAATTTTCAATATGCAATCTATAATACGATTTTTGCATAATTACATAAACAATTTCTTTGTGCAGTTCTCGCTTGGAATTCTTTTGAACGCGGTAACAATGTAATTTTCTCTACCGCCTATCCAGAAATTCTCTTTGTAAATAGTGTGCGAAAATATCTTCCTGGAAATTCTGTATGGAAATTGTTTTTTGAAAATACTTAATGGAATTTTCGAGAAAGGTTTACTAGGAATTTCGTAGAACTTAAATCAACAATATTCAAATTTGCATGCTAAGGTATTTTATGTTCATATTGATTTTCAATTAATATTGTATGAAGTAGATAGTATTTCTCACTATTTTTGTAACATTTGTAATATCGACTATGCTACTAAAAATGGTATTTTATGGTATTCTCATAGAAACATGACACAAATTATGGTTGCAGGTGAAAAAACCTCCCAAATTACAAAACAAAATTTTATATGAAAGGGAAGCTATGTGACTTGCACATTAAACTTCAAATGAAAAAAACTGTTTTATGTCCTTTATTAAATAAATATTATCCTACAATTAATGAATCAATTTCAGATTTCATAAAAATTCAACACTCCACGTACAAATTTTAGGTTATTAAGAAATACGGGAAAATTAAATAAGTTTTAATCCAAGTTTGAAAAAAATGCTAAACTTGAAAAAGCAGTTCTGCTAATAATTTTACATATTTCTTCATTTCAAATAGGCTGTTATTATCTGTGTTATTCTAATTCAAGCTGTTAAACCAATTATAAATTTTTAATCTCTGTCAAAATGAATCCTATTTTATTAGCACCATATTCAGACTTCCTACATTCTCAATTCAGCTGTATAATATAATTTTTCAAATCATTTATATATGTGACTCATCAATAATAATACTCGAAATGAATTCCGTGGCGAATCCCTGCTTCAAGAATTTTACCAACGCCGTTGGTGCGTTTCTAGGAATATTTGTATCTAGATCAAGGATAAATAAAGGGTGGAAGTAGAAAACTAGGTAACCAAAAAAATTGGAATTTTTCAGGAGGGCGAAAAAACATTCTGAAAACTTGCAATTACCATTTAAAGATGAAGATTACCTCAAAGTGACACTGGTCACAAAGGGGAGTAGGCTCACCTAAGAATTGTGATTAAAAATTTAATTTGCTGTTGGAATAAAAATAAGCTTCCGAGATATCAAGCTTATGAATGAAAAATCGGAAAAATCGAAAAAATTTAATCTTCCATTTTTTTCGAAAATAAAAACTGATTGCTAAGATATGGAGATTTTGAATGAGTTTGAGAAAGGTTTGATACAAAAATATTATTCTATTCTGAGAAAATCAAAATTGAAGATCACAATATCACAGTATGATAGACATTTTTTGCTAAAAATCTGAAAAAAATAAGAAAATACTTTTTTTCATTATATGATAACAATTTCCAGAAAGAGCAATGTTAAAATGTTAAAAAATTATTACCACGTTAACATTCTTTCCAAGATTTTTACAATATTTTTTCAAATAATTGGATGAAAAAATGATATTTTGTGAAAATCCTTCTACCACAATGCATACTCAATTTTTCAAGAATTTTTCAAACTATATAAAAATTTTCGATAAAAATGTTGGTTATCAAGTTCTGTGCTGCAACTCTTCAAATATGCCCGTTTAGCTTTACATTTGTCTCCGCTTATCCCAAATGCCACTGTAAGAAATTTTTCTTTCCATTTTTTTGTTTCAAATAATGTTTCGAAGAGACTGTCACTGTTAAATGATGGACATCACTAGATAAAATTAAGCGAAAAATTGCATTTTGTACATTTTAGCGTGTGGCAGATTTTTTTTCTGCACCCTTAAGTGATTATCATTTTTTTCGGAAAACGACGTTTTTGTCCAACGTTTGAATTTAAAGCAGGGCCAAATATGAGGGAAGAATGAGGAACAATTTTTAGGAAATATGAGAGTCTTCAAAATGGATTTTACACAATCATAAAGTTTTGCGTTTAGGAGGTTTGGCTGCAATAAATTTTTGTTTTCCCCACATGCGTTAGGATTCCGCGATCAAATTGCACCGAAAAGACGCATTCAATCAATTTTGGCGTTTGGGATGTTTTGTTTCTGCACTCTCCAACTTTTGTCGATATTTCACAAAAATTCTGAATGACAGAAAACCTACAGATAAACCTATGCCAACTTCATGTGAAATTTTTTTACTGATAGTCTCAATGATAATTATCCTTGAGACTATCAGTATTTATAGTTATAATTAATTAATTGAGATTATCAGTAATTATAATTTCCTTTGGATTTCTTTCGAATCGAAGCAAAATTAATTTGAACTTTTTTTTCAACTTCACTAAAATATTGCTGTTCTATATATAGTTTCCCTACAATTGACACAGAAAAAACAAAGTATGATCCTTATCCCGATTCCAGAGTAATGTTCACCTCCACCAAAAATTATCTTCACGTGGTAAGATTTACCTACCACGTTGGGTATGGTTGCCATGTCAACATAATTGTATCTTCTTTCCAAATGGGAAAGATTCAAATTTAGCTACTTGCCAACAACCAGCAGAAAAAATTCGCTTCTGTTTTTTCTGTGCTAATATGGGGTTGAATTTATAAGCTCTGAACTCGCCTTTTCTATACCATATTCAGAATTCTCATAGAAATTTTCCTTTCTTTATATGGAAATTCCTCAACGAAATGCCATAGGAAGATTGCATATTGAAATTATTCAAGCAATTTCTGTATCGAATTCTTTATAGGAATTCGATACATAATAAATTTTCTTTTGACTTTACTCACCGATATCTATTTTTTCTATGGAGTTTCCCTGAAATTTTTGAAAGAACATTTTCATACAAGAAGCGCATAGTAAACAGTTGGAATTAATTTTATTAAATGAAAATCAAAATAGCTGTAGTGATACTAAAAAGATTCCCTGAAATTTCCATAAGGATACCAGCGAAATGGTTGAAAAATAGTTTTGAAGAAAGTGTCATAAAAGTTGCTTGAATATAAGTATTTGCTAGAATATAAGTATTAGAATATTTAGAATTAATATGTTTGATAGAATACAATTAATTTTCATTTCAATTTCACGAACTTGGATTGAAGTAATTTTTATTTTTTGTTCTATTCTTTTTGAGTTTTTATTTCTCGTAGTTTGAAAATGTCCTTATCGAATTTTTTTCCTCTACATAAATATGTTTTCATATCACGATTTATTTGAATCAATCGTGAGAATTAATGTGTAAAATTTTATTTATGCAATGCACGCAAAGTCTGTAATGCGGGAAAATATTTGAACAAGTGGTATTTATAGAGTGACGTATTACTTGCGTAATTCTCTACAGGCAGAACACTTTCGTGTCCAGCCAGAAACCATCTAAAATATTCAAAATATTGCAAAAGAACCAATTAGTTTCATTGTGACAAAGCTCAGTATGAATCTTTATTTGAGTGTCTTATAACATGCTCCGTAGTAAAAAAATCATATTAAGTACACGCAATTTTCCTATGGATCATGTCTAGTAGGGTTTTCTTCAATTTTCAAATTCAAGTGCAGGTTAATTTAAATTTCATGATGAATAACAAAATCAAATATTTGGAGTAATTTTTGAAAGCATTCATTAAAATATCATTCCACAAGTATTTTAAGCCAAGTTGACTCTCTCTCCCTCTCTTTCTCTCTCGCTCTCTCTCTCTCTCTCTCTCTCTCATGTAAGTATGATATCAATTGAGCAATAAAATCTTGATTGAAATATTCTTTCGTAAGAAAAAAAAATTCTAATACTTTTAGGTGAGATTTCGTATCTCCTTTTCTTCTTTGATAAAACAAAAGTAAAATGTAAGAACCTAACAATCTCACGTTTTTTAACACGAAAAATAACATCGAAAAAATCTATGCAATTTTGATTTCTGACAGTATAATTTTAATTCCATAGTAAATGAATGAATAAATTATTCCAAGTATTCTTTGAAGGTATTCATTTTCATATCCTTGCAAAAATATTTGAGTTGAGTTTATTGACCAGCAAATAGATATGATGTCAACAAAGCGATTTTTCAATTTGTTTAAATAGCAGAAGGTTGACAATAATGCTAATTTTTTTGAAACAAGTTTTTATTGAAATGTACTAACAAGAAATTAAATATTGCCCTTTGAAAAATGGGCTTGTAACAGTGTTATAAGAATAATACTAATAATAATAATGTGACTTAAAATAAAAGCATGGGGCGTATGATAATTGAACATCAAGCATTCAAATATGTGGAAGAAGTTTAAATATTAAGGCCCCACGCTTCGATTGTAACTCACATTATGATTATTATATTATTATTACGAGCCCCCTTTTCAGAGGGAATTGTTTCCTTCCTTTCTAGTACATCTCTTATAAAAGTTTTTCTTAACTGTTCTTAATTATATATTTTATTTTCTGCTCTTCAATCTTGTGATCATTGCTCACTATGTCCATATATTTTACTCGCAAACCTTGTAAAAGAATATCATAATTGCGAGTAATATTATCGCTTGGTCATATTATTTAGATACTCACAAGAAATTTATATTAAAGGTTTTTTCGCAACCTTAGAATTCAAATCAATTTTTTATGTAAATATGAATTAGGAATGATTGACAAAGTACATTAAAAATGAAATTAGAGATAAACTCTATGTCCCATAGAATCTGGCCCGGTTTTGTAATTCCTGGAACTGCTGGCCCACGAAGTTTCTCAGCGGACAGGACAAGAGACGGTTGCGACTCTTACCTCGGAAGGGCCGCAGTCCGCGAGTACTCCGGCGAGTATATTGCGCAATATTATGCATTCTAATTTAAACGGTTCAGGCGGCTCTGACTGGCTACGTTTTGAGGGTACGGATGTAGTAACAAGGCCAGTGCGAGGCAACTTTCAAAACTGTCATTAGTTAGATAAACGTTTATTTTTCAGCCTTCTGGCCTTAAAAATTTGACTTGCTTACATTTCCATTTTTACAGATTTTTCTTAAAACTAACCCTTAAAAAGTAACATGTTGTTATATGCGACTTGGAGTGTATAAGAGAATGACATAATGTCATTGAATTCAAAAAATCCTGAAAATTAAAAATTACCGAGAAAACAAATCTAAAAAAACAGGCATCAAAAAATACAAATAATAAATATAAAAATTATAAACAGGTAAACAATCTTGATAATCTAAAAGTTGAAAAAAACTAGCTAGTGAAAAATTATTTTTGTTTTAAGCTCTTCGAAGTTAATGAAGACATATTTTGAAAATTATAATTTCAAGGTTCTGACACAAAACATTTTATTTTCTATACAGCTTTAAGAATTGATGGGATTCGTGGATATGATTGTAGATTCTAGGTCGTTTGTAAGATATAAAAATGTATCATTCTCATGAGCAAACGGATTCTAAATGAAGAGTATACAAAAATGAATTCAAAATGAAAAGTATTGGTTTTTTCATAGTTAATATCTGTAGAATTGAGAAAAATACACTTTTGCTAAAATCACAAGTAACTTTCATGTTAATTCATTTAACGCTGAGTACTTTTTGAAAATCTATGAAAATTTAATAGTTATATGTAGTAAAATCTTCAGAATTCAATATGTCTACTGTTGACGTAAGTTTATATGTTATTGTAGACTGTTTAAACCTTATAAAACAATTAAGAGGTTGAAAATACAGTTTTCACATTTAAGTCAAATTTGTAAGCAACAGATTATTCTTATGATCTTGTGATAAAATTATTATTATTATTGAATATATTATTTAGACAATCTCAAATTACTCAAAAAGCTGAATTTTGCCGACCTGAAGAAATTGAACAGAATGACACCTTCAACTAAGCAAATACGGGTCTTAGAAAGTTATAAAAGTTATAAAACTTTTCTCATATAAATAGAAATTTTCAGATATAATCGAAAATACTGTCATGTACTTTCTTGAATAATTGAATGAATGCTCATAGTTTATAATGAGAAAAAAAAGCCACACAGGTGCCAAAATTTCTCTAATATTAAAGGAAGTAGACTTGGTATATAAGATGTCATAGAATCACGTTTTATAATAAGAGAGAGAATACTTTTAGACGCCACTAAAAGAAATCTTCCAGGATGAAGTACTCGATTTTTGTTTCATTCACTCTCATCGTTTGTAAGTAATTCAAAGTTCAAATATTAGATTATGAAAAAAGTACAATAAAAATATGGAAGCGAAACTCTCACATTGTAAAACTTTAGGTTTCTCAACCAACATCTTGTCAGCACCGAAATTCAAATCGCATGCAGGAGAAGTGATAAAAAAATTGAATATAACTTCTATCCAATTTGTAACAAAATGTCTTTCTCGGGGAAGAGTTGACATTTTCAAGTTATTCTATGACAGAATTGTTGATGATAAGATTCCGAATGGTTTGGCAAATGAGATGCTGAATAGAGCAAAAAAATTGAACACAGTAGATGAAGATGATTGGAAAAAAAAATTACCAACGACGTACGTCTGACGAATGCTACTCTCCGGGCTGAAAATGACTCTGATGTTGGTGAAATTAATCTATGTTTTAATGAAAATAGCCGATTAGAAGGAGAAAAGAAAGCAGATTTTACAAATGCACTATTACTATCAATCTGTTCTTCAGTGGAAATATTGTAAGTTTTGACAATTATATTATTTATTAATTATTATTTGTTTGCAATTTACTTATCATATTTATATGTTTCTCAGGGTCATTGAGAAGTTTGCAGATATGAGTGTAAGAAATTATAATCTATAAGGGGATTCCAATATTATTGGTGATTAGCAAAAAACATTAAATTCTTAATGAAATAATTATAGATTGGAAATAAAGAATAAACAATCTGACTCTTGAGCTACTAGCATACATTAAATTTCATATACATTTTGCGCAATAAATTTCAAACCTGATGATAATTTCAAAGCGTGCATGTTTTAGCTTTGACTCTAATAATGATTTTCTTTTCTAAAAAATGATATGTTTCACCTTGAATTCTGCAGAGATCAAATTTTTAATTTATTCTACGTGAATTTATTGATTTTGAAATCATGTGTTAGAATCCGGAAATTAAATACATGTAGAAATCCTTATAGGCTAGGTCGAGATTTTGTATTCTATTTGCCATATTCTGTAGAATTTGTAGTTTTGAATATTGGTTTATTACAGTGTAGAAAAAACCATACAATTTGGCTGAAAAATAAATTCAAAATAACATTTTGAGATACAAAAAATAACAGAATAAATTCCTTTGAAAATTTGGTTCAAACTATTTATTTTAATATTTTTGGGAAAATATTTGAATGAAATTGACCAGACTGCAAATAAAACTGATGCCCAGGAAGCAATAAACTTATTCTTCGTAAATTTTTCCTCCTTCGAAAAAAAGTTGTAAACAAGAAGCACATGTTTCGAAGTCAAATGTCGAATCACACAATATATCTTACGTTTTAAAACATAAAGAACAACACGATTCTTGATAACATAATTTCAGCGCCTTATGTACTCCATGGGCGACTGGAAATAGCAAAAAGTTTGAAAAAAATAAGACTATCACATTTTCAGGTTTTTAGACCATTTATTTCCGAAGGAAAAATAAGATATTAATAATAACGGGATGAAATTATTCACCCAAATTTTTAATGCTCAACTCTAAAATCAAAAATTCTTCAAGTCATATTTCGATTTTTGACAGCATTATTGGGATATTATGATAAATCACAGAATCCATTATCTTAGGTATTTTCAAAAGTATTTGCAATTATGACTCGCCTGCATATACAAACTATGTCAAAAATGAATAAACTTATTCGTAAATTTTTCAATATATAAAAAGTTAGTAATACATGTATATAAGGATTTTTTATATACTCGTAAAAATATTCAAGTAAAGTTCACTTTAATGCAAATAAACACGATGCTAGGAATACTTTTAGGTACTGTACATTATTTCTGATAACTTGAATTCAGAACCGTATGTCAGCGGAAAGTTAACAACAATTGAAATATCAAAATTAGAATTTTTCGGACCAACCATTTTTTAGGGAAGAAAACATAATAAATATTGGTAATCTTATACAATCATTTATCTGAAGTTTGAAAAGTCAACTCTAAACTAAAAATTGTCTATGTGTCATTTAGATTTTCGACAGGAGGACTGAAATTTTGTGATAAGCAACAGAATTATTATTAATTTCATGTACTTTTTCAAGTATATATTTCAATATACCCGCAAATATATTTGAATCAAGTTGACCCGCCTGCAAATAAACACGATGTCGACAAAGCAATAAAATTACTGCTTACGAATTTCTTCTTATAGAAGGAAGATAGTAAATCTTATCTTTACGCTTCGTTATATCTTTTATAATAGATAAATAGTGAGCACACTACATATATCGAAGTAATAACTCAGATCATACATACGGTAAGCGACGATTAAATTCAACCCAAAAAATGTCTTCCCTCTCTATTTTCTTTTAATATCTTTCCAGTAATGCCCAACGACTATTTTAAGACAATAAATAAAAAAAACGGAAGGAATATCAAATAAAATTATTCAAAAAATGTTATATACAGTCTATTATGTATATTATCGTAAAAATATCTTCAAAGTAGAGCTATTTTGACTAAAGCTTAGTGTCCGAGACCCATTAATATTTTTGAAATAGTGTAAAAGAATCCACTTTTTATCAGTTCATTGAATATTTATTAATTTCAGTACATCCTTCTCTAAAGTTGTAAGAATAAAAATTATAGTATATTAAATTCCACGTAAAATAATTTATGTTATATCTCATAAAGTTCAGCAAGTACAGAGTTCGGAAGTTACATTTTGCTGAAAAAATCGACATAAAAAAAATATAGTTTGCGTGTTTTACAAAAATTCATCAAATACTAAGTTTTATTCAGATATTGCGTTCCTGATGCACTTCTCGTAAAAGGTTATTCTCACAAGAAGAAACGACTGGTACGACTTAATGTATTTTCGTTTTGTTGTTGAGTTTCTGTCTTCAAGTGACAACTCGTAAAACACTTTGCTGAAAAAACTTGACTTTATGCATTTAAGAATACGAAACTTATGATATTTGAGATATATAAAGGGCTTTGAAGCCATTAGAAACGTGGTACTTCTTGTTCTTCGGGTCTTCTACAATTTTTTGAGTCAAACCAAAATTTAATCTACTTTATCAAAATATGTAGGTATTATTTAAACTGGTTCATCTTTGGACCTAAGTAACATAGAACATTGTATTTTTCAGATTTTCAAGAAATTTCATCTCTTTGAACTCGCATTCTTGCTATTTTGTTCTACAGTGCACAATGATCTATTTCAGAAAACCAATTTTTTCAGCAAAATATAATTTAAGAAAGCTGTATCTCCTAAATTTAATTAGATATGTAATGAATTCGCTGTATTCCGGGTAATTTATTACAATTTGATTTTTTCTCACAGCCTCAGTTTAGGATGCACTCAAATGGGAAAATGTACAATGAACTGACAAATAGATTTTTTACGTCTAGTTACTTTTTGTCTTTTCCGAAATACTGAACTTTAGCTAAAAAAGCTCTACTTTGCACTTTTTTGCGAAAATATTCATAATAACATGAAAATACAAATTTAAAATTAGATTCAATAAAAATCCCTCCACAATTTTTTCCTTGAGGTTTTAAAATAATCGTAGAGCATCATTGAAAAGCTATCAGGGACTAGTCACAGAATACGTGATACCTTTAGGGGGTAGGGGCCAGTAAAAGTATCATTCTACATGTTAGGAACAACGGAAGAAGCACTATGCATGGGGTGGGGGAGGGGGCGGGTGTGATGGAAATTCCTGAAAAATGTATTACGTATTTTGTGAATGGCCCCTGAAAAGAAAACAGAGATGTGAGATACCTTTTGGATTGAATTTAATAGTGGCTCATTGTATTCAATTTGATGTTTTAAACATCACAAAAGAAGCCCCTCCCAAAAAAATTGAATTCAGCGTCATATGTACTTCATATGCCAATGTGCATACCAGCAAGTTCACAACAATCAAGTTCTAGGAATTGTGATTTTTTTAAACCATTTATTTCTTAGAAATTGATTTTATAGATAAATGAAATTATTATAATTTTTTTTCTTTTGTAATTTTCATATCTTCAATGTAGTTTTTTTTTGGGAAATGCATAATTTCATGAATTAACAAAATATAATATTTTGAAAACCTATCGCAGAAAACTTTTTTTGTCCGTTCTGTAAAATTTCGTTTTTAGTCCTTATCAAGTTGTTATTCTTGTCATGTCTTCAATTTTAACTCTTTTTCGAAACTATTTACTTTAATATCGCCATAAAAATATGCAGGTGGAGTTGACTTACCAGCAAATAAACGCGATGTAAACAAAGCTATGAACTTATTATTTGTGAAATTTTTATTTAAAAAAAGTTAGTGTCAACATTTTCTCATTATTCGAGGACGTAGAACTGGTATATAAGCTGTCATACAGCCAGGTCTTGTGATAAAAGAAAGTAAACTCTGAAACCCATCACTTAACAGAGTTCGAAAACATCTACCAGTATGAAGTACCCAATTGCTGTTCTATTCACTCTCATCTTTTGTGAGTAATTTAAAGATCAAATAATTAATGATTGAAAATATAGATAAGCAAGATGTGATCTAAACTCCAATAATCGAAAATTGTAGGTTTTTCAACAAACATCTCAGCAGGACCAACATTCGAGTGGAATCCAGGAGAAGTGATAAAACCAACATTCAAAGTAACTTCTCTCGAACTCATAGCGACATGTATATCTAATGGAAAATTTTCAATTGTAAAATTAGCCTGGAACCGTGCTGTTGATACTAAACTACCGAATGAATTGGCTGATGATCTGGTGAAGAGCGCAAAAAAATCGACGGTAGTTGATACAAATGTTTGGAAAAAAGTTTCGAATGACGGATGTATGTTAAAATCTGATGTTATAAAACAAAATCAACAAGACGCTGATAAAGTCAATAAATGTTTTGACAAAAAAAAACAGTTGGACGCAGCGAAGCAAGACTCTTTTGCAAAGGCACTACTGGAATCATTCTGTATGGCAGTGCGAATATTGTAAGTTTTGAGAATTACGTGACTCAAATATTTTAAGTTTTTGATTCATATTATGCGATGCAATTAATTTATACGTATTTCTTTCAGGGCCATTCAAAAGTTGGCGAAAGAAACGAAAAGTGGAAAGTAGCCATAGAAAACTTCAATATTATTGGTGACTTGCGAGAAGCATGTGATTCTTTATAAAATAAAAAAGCAAAAGAATAATGTGAGATCTGAGTTTTTAGCAAAACTGAATTTCAAGTTTTCCATAAAAGATTGGAAGAGAACATTATACTAACAAACTTCGCAGAAATTAAATCAAAAGTTGCAACTTCAGGAATCGAAAACGATGAACGAGGATAGAAAGATATGCTGAAAATTTCATTAATTTCTATAATAATAACAATTTGAAAGGAAAAATATTTGTCATTCAAATAATAAAGGAAAAATTAATATAATGATAAAAAACAACACCATTACTGATAACACGAAAGCAGTACCATGTGTATTTCATGGATGAATAAACAAAGTGGAAAGATTAAAACAATAAAAACATAAAAATTTAGAGCTTTTGGGACCGTTCATTTTCTAGATAAGGATCCAATATCAATATTAATGATGCGATTGAATTATTAATTTGAAGTCTTAAAGCTCAACTCTGAATTCAAAGCGATCTATGTCATTTTGCGATTTTTGACAATATTATTTTGATTTAATGACAAATACCGGAATCAATTTTTTAAATTATTTATTCTAATGACTCGCCTGCATATGAAAACGATGTCAAGAAAGCAATAAACTTATAATTGGTAAATTTTTTCTCACAGAGTAAAATTTAGTCATACTTTTGTGTGCAGTTTTTTATATCCCTTATAATATAATAAACATGAAGCACACACAACATCAAAGCAAAATGTCAAATCATACAAACTCACGTTTCAAACATAAATAACAAGACGATTTTTGATGATACAATTTCAGCCCCTTATGTACTTCATGGGCGAACGAACATAACAAAAAGTTTAAAAAAATATAATTAGCAAATTTCTAGTTTTTTAGAACATTCATTTTCTAGAGAAGAATAAAATAATAATAATAATGGGATTAAAGTATTCTTCTTAATTTTTAAAACTCTACTCTAAAACTAGAAATTCTTCAAGTCTTCTTCAATTTTATGATAAATAACAGAATTCATTATTTTAGGTATTTTCATAAGTATTTGCGCTAATGACTCGCTTGCATATAAAAACAATGTCAACAAATCAATAAACATAACATTCGTGAATTTTTTGTTATATAAAAAGTTAGTAATACTTGTACATACGGATTTTTTTATATACTCATGAAAATATTCGAGTAAAGTTGACTTAAATGCAAATAAACACGATGTCAACAAAACAATAAACTCATTATTTGTGATTCTCTTCACTAAGAAGAAAATTTAGGACAACGATTAAAATATTCAAATTCGAATTTTCTCGACCAACCATTTTTTAGGAAAGAAAATATTATAAATATTGATAATGTTATTAATTTATTTATCTGAAGTTTGAATAGTCAACTCTAGAATGAAAATAGTCTATGTTTGATTTCGATTTTTGACAGTAGAATTGAAATTTTGTAATAGAAAACAGAATCAATAATAATTCTACGAATTTTTAAAAACATTAATTTGGATATCCTCGCAAATATATTTGACTTAAATTGACTCGCCTACAAATAAACGCGATGTCAGCAAAGCAGTAAACTCACTTTTTTCATTTTCTGAATTTTTTAGTTTTTGAAGACTGTATCTGCTCAACTTTATGAGATAAAACTTTTATTTTTTCACGGGGAATTGATTCAACTTCATCTTTTTTTCCTACAACCTCAGAATGCACTAAAGTGAAGAAATATTCCATAAACTGAATAATAGAGAATTTTTCACATTTTTTCAAAAGTTTTATTTGGTCCTAGATGTGAAAAGATGTTTAACGTCATGGTATTTTTTGTCGTTTCCGAAATACTGAGTTTAGGCCGAAATAGCTCTACTTTGCATTTCTTGCGCAAAAATATGCATAATGACCTAAAAATAAAAATTAAGTTTATTTAATGAACCCTCAAAAGAATTGTTGCATCATCCTTTCAAAATAATCGTAGAGCATCACTGAGAAGCTATCAAAAGAAAAAAGAGAGTTGTTGGATAGTTTGGCTTAAATATCGCAGCTCACCATCTTTAGTTTCATGTTTTAAACTAAAAAAAAAAAAATCTTTCTGAAAAACTGAATTAAGCGGCATTTTCATATTCATGAATCTATATGTGATACTTAAATTCGTGCCACTAGAAATCGAATATTTATGATAAATAACAGAATAGATTATTAAGTTATGAGGATGAATTTATTTAATAAGAACCTTTCAAAATTCTATTTTTAACCATTCCAAATCATGTATGAAAATATTTATTGTTACACATTAGTAATATGTCGAAATAATTTCTGCTTTTGCCCGAAAAAATGAATTCAGGAATTATTCGAATGACATATGGATTAGAACCCATTAATTTTTCCATCCTCAAACACATAATATATGGTTGATAAATGCGTTCACCACCCTAGAGATATGTGTATAATAGACTAAAACTTCAATAACTTTGACTAAATTTTCTACACTGTGGTATATGTAAAAATGAACATGAATTTTTCTGAACTTTTCATATTCTCAATGTAGGGGAATGCAAGCTTCTATACATTTTCTAAATTTTTATACTTGTAAAACCTATCTCAGGAAATTTTCTTTATTTATCCCGTAAAATTGCGTCTCCACGTCTTATCAGTTGTCATCCTTATGTCTTTAATTTTAACTATTTTTTAAAAGTACTCATTCTATTACCGCCGCAAAAATTTGTTAACGAAGTTGACTCACCAGCAAATAAACAAAATATCGACAAGCAATAAACTTAGACGTACAATCGGTATATGGGCAATTCTCCAGAAATCGAGAACCGCGCAAGAATATTTTTTCCACTGATATCGTCATTGAAATTTATTTAAATATGTTACAAGTGTCTCCACCTATTAGAAAATCTAGGAAACACTCGAAATCTTTTAATTTTTTAATGTACTAAACATTATCATCATCAAAAAACATAAAAAACTTATCATTACCAAAAATTGCCAAGTATTAACTCGCTTACTAGATCAATGAACAAATGCTTCTTTATGATACAATATATTCATTTTTAAGATGGTTGTTATGTAAGGAGTCAGATAAGTGAATCATAAATACGTTTGTTGACAGTATATTGCATTATTTGTTTATCTATTTCCATCTCATTACAACGTCTAAGCAGCTATCGCCACGTGTAACGTAACCAACGTTTCGTGTAACTTAACAAAGGCTACATATTTATTTATAAAAGTGTTCATGCTTTTTTTTATCAATATGTATGACCTACCGTCTCATCACTTAAACCCTTGAAAATAAAATATGGAAGAGTGAACAAAAAATATTGGTCAGGAGAGCTGAGTTTTCATGAAATGTTTAACAAAGTCAAATGCAGTGTCCAGAAACGTGTAACGTTCCAATGCTTCTGAAATTGTAATTTTTCGACTTCTATTGGAAATCTTACTTCAGTTGAATGCTTATTTCAAAGGAATTTTCATTGCTTTCAAATAGACTTAAACCCGAATATCCAAAAAAATAAAAAATAAAGTTATTTGGAAAAGTGTGCGTGAGACTGTAACGCACCCAACAAAAGAATTGCCCATATAAGTCGTCAAACCGCAACGTCTTGCGACAAAAGAAAGTATACTTTTAAACCCATCACTTATTTGAGTTGGAAAAATCTTTCAGTATGAAAAACCTAATTGCTGATATATTCACTCTCATCGTTTGAAAATTATTTGAATTTCAAATAATTAATCATCAAAAAGATATAGATTAGCAGGGTGTGAACAAAACTCTAACATTCTAAAACTGTAGGTCTTTCAACCAACAGCTTAGCAAAATCGGCATTCAAATCATATGCAAAATAAGTGATAAAAACAACATACAAAGTAAATTCTCTGATCTGTATAATATGCTCAGGTTTGAGAAATATGGATGTTTTTTTAAGATTGTGTATATGTGGGAGAATAAATCATTTCTTGTTCTTTTTTTATTTATAAAAGCATTTATATTTTTTTGCGGATGCATTTTATATTTTCAATATGACAAAGCTCCCAAATAAAGAAAGAAAAAAACTGTCAAGATAATTTATAGAGTTCCTCTTTAATTCGACAATAAGATTTTCTCACAGATACAAAATAAAAGTTTGTAACAAGTTGACGAAGCAATAAACTTATTATTTATGATTTTCTTATTGCAGAAAAAAGCTAGAATGCGAAGCTAGAAAATTTTTATACGCCTTTTTTATTTTTTTTTCACAATACCTATATAAACACGGAACGCATATCATCAAAGTCGATTGTTAAATCGTACAGTATCACGTTTTTGAACATAAAAACTACACTATTCCTGATAGCTTGCATTCAGCGCTATTAAAATTTTACGAAACTTCGTACTTTGGATTTTTCAAGAGTTCTGATTACGAATTTAAAGTCAAAATTACAAAATCAAATACGGCGGATCAAATGTAGCTGTTGGCAGTTAGAAATTTTCGTTCAAATTTAATAAAATTTCGTGCTTAGGACTTTTCAAACATTCCGATGATGAATCTGAAAACAAAATCCAATATGGCGGTTGATGAATAAACATTTCTGCTGGCACTTTTGTTCAAATTTCATGAAACTTTGTAGGTGAAGGATTTCGAGGTTTCTTATCATGAATCTGAAGTTGAAATTGTAAAAACCAAAATAACAGATCCAATATAGCATTCAAAAACGAAAACATTTTATGGAAGTGCGATGCACTTTTTGTATTTATGTATTTTCGCAGGGATAAAAAAAATCAATTTTCATACAAACAGTGTTTTTTATATGCTGGAATCCTGAAGCAAGAGAATTCACAAGAATGTTGAAGATTTCAAAACTTTTACAGAGATTTCACAAATGTTTTAAAATATATCAAAAGCATTTCGCTATCTCAAAAGAGTTCACAAAGATTTTGAAGATGTTAACTATGCCGGAAGCAAGAATGAACGATAATGAGAATAAGGAGGTTCACTGTCTCTGTTATATTTCGCATACATTATTTCATCATGAGAGAGAGAGAGAGAGAGAGAGAGAGAGAGAGAGAAGTGGAGAGAAGCAAGCGTCCGCCTCTTTCCCTCTTACACACAGTGTCACCAATTACGGAACATCGAAGAGGATGCTTACGCATCAAAAATAAAATTCATATGCGTGATCTAATTTCCTTCATATACAAAATTGTAGACTTGATTTAATTTGAAGGTCCCTGCACCAAATTTACAGTAAATGGCTTTTTGTAAAAAATTGTAAATCTATTTTTTTTTTTTGCATTTTCGAACCTACAGAGTAGAAATTCGAAAAAAAAGTAAGAAAAATGGACAATTTTTAGACAAAAACTAGTCAAAGTCTCAATTTTCACATGTATTTTAATAGAAAATTCTGATTTTAATGAAATGTTTTTTTTTCTCCAAACCCGTTTGATATTCATCATTTCCTAGTAACTAAAATCACTAGAGATTTTCCATTCAACTGCAACGGTATGAAATCACATTCAAATAAGTAAAGAAAGCGTGCATAGCAAGAATGTGTCTTTCAATCAATTTTAAGGGAGGTTTTAACATCCCTTAAACATTGAATGCGGAATATCGAGATTTCCTAATAATTATAATCACACAAGGTTTTCTGATTAATTTATGAGGATAGGTGTAGACGACAAGGATATGTCTCTTAATTTTTGTAAAGGGTTGTACAATCATCCTTCAATTAGAGAAGTTGAGAAATTCACTTTTCGTAAGGGAGAAATCACCAAAGAATGTTTGCATTAATAGTCAAGCCCTGATAATGAATTTAAACGTTGATCTTGCTAAGAAACGCTTTCTGTGTATGTTTTAAAATGATTTAATTGGCCAATGTATTAATAAAAAAATCTCTGGTCCTTCATCCCCTATAAAATATCGATATCCTTGTTTCAATAATTAAGGGATGATTAAACTACCCTGAAAATAAATTCGAATGCAAATCCTGCTAAAAGACGCTTCCTGTGTATGTTTTAAAGTGATTTATAGGCCTGACTAGTAACACAAAAATTCTTTGGTGATTTCTTCCTTCTGTCATGGTAATTTCTCAGCTTCTCTAATTAAGGGATAATTGTACAATACTTAACAAAAATTCAAAGACATATCCTTGTCATCTGAACCTTCCCTACTCACTTGAGTATGATTTCCTATCATCATAAATCGATCAAAAATATCCTAGTGAGTAAACGTATATACCTTGTACTTATTTTGAAGTCATTTCCTACCCTGATATTTTAATCAGAACATCTCTTGTGTTTTTGTTAATTAATGAATGCCATCTTCCAGGTTTTGATATTTGAGGGATGTTTAAACGCCCTTTAAAATTTATTGAAAGATATATATTCTTGCTATGCACGCTGCCTCTACTCATTTTAAAGTGATTTTATACCGTAGCGATTGAATAACAAATCTCTAGTGATTCTAGTCACTTAGAAATGATGATTTCCATACTTGGTTGTTCAAGGTATGAAAATACCCCGAAAACATGCTGTATACCCAGAAAATCGTTAATCTTCCTAGTCCGTGGGTATGAACCTTATTTTCCGTGAGCCTCATTGTCAAAATGTAAAACTTTCAGTCAAATCTATCAGAGGTGTTTTGAAAAAAAAAACATGTCACTAAAGTAAGCATTTTTCTATCAAAACACATAAAAAAATTGAAACCTTGACAAGTGTTCTCTAAAAGCTGTCCATTTTCCTTACTTTTTTCTTTCGAATTTTTGCTCTACAGGTTTGAAAATATGTTGGTACATGTTGGTACGATAACAGAATCTTGTTTTCGAAATAGATTTTTCACACTCTCATTCACACAGAATATATCAAAATAATACCAGAAACATATTACGAGACGATTGAAATGCTCAAAAATAGAAAATTAATTTTATAAAACCGTTAATATAATATAAAATTGGATTTATCATCTCAATTTCATCAACTTTTCCAAACTTACCAAAACATTATTTGGCCATAAAGTCATTGGAACCTAATTAGCTAATGAAAAATAAATCATTCATGGAAAACGATTGGTATGAACTATTTAAAATATTGTTAAGCAATTTGTTAAGAAATGCGGGACACAGAAAAACTAATGTCATTCAAATATCCTAAAAAATTACATACAGTGCATGTTTCGCACCAATTTTTTCATCTACCTAATTAGTGATGTATTATAATTACACAAATAGAATTCATATTTATACTATATAACAAATTGTGTAGCAAAAAAAAGTCTAATACATGATATTTATGTAATTTTTGCCGCAAAATTAAATGGCGCATGGAATTCTTCATGACGTTAATGTTAATTCTGAAATAAAAATCGTCTGCATTTATACATTTATTGTCATAATTTCATGTTCATCAGCGTACACATTTTAACAAATTTTAATTTCAAATGAAAAATTTAAATTCACTTTGTAAATAGCATGTTATTTCCAACTATATTTCGCGAATTTTGGTTATATTTGCTGTTTTCTCAATATCATTGATGAATCATATTTGAAAAAATTAAACTTATTTGCATTGCTAATGATTTCATTCAAAAATCAGAAAAGAAGTTATCATTGCACTGAAAAGCAAGTAGAAAAGAAATTTCTTTTCAGGCATGAGCAAGCTAAATAATCTAGTATGAAAAAAGTTGAAAAAGCTACACAAATAAACGTTTTATTCTTGTTTTTTCTATAAAACAAATGATAAAAATTTCCCTTTTAAAGCAGTGAGTATAAACAGTTTAACAGAATGCGCATAACGATTTCAGAAAAAGAATTTCTCTCTGACTTCAGCGAGACGTTTACAATGGTATTCCTGGATACAAAAAAATGATGAAAATAAATGGAAGCATAAGATTTGAAAGTGAGAATTGAATATTGAATATTAAATTTTAACTTTTTGCTTCGAGTCGTACTGAATACATAATCTATGAGAGAATAATACAAATATTAGTTGAAAACGCAAGGTGAAATAATAATTTTATGAATAGGTACATTACTTATTTCAATTACAATTCTCCTTCTTTCGACAAATCACGATATTCGAGAAAATTTTTTTCGCAGAAAGCTTGCTTCGTGCAAAGAGATATTTAGGAATCGATTTATGAGAGGTATGTTTTAGCGGCACGTACCTGCCTATTTTGGGTAATAACGTGAGAGGCTGGTATTTACCAAAAGACCCTTAATTTTACAAAATAGCGACACTTTGCTCGACAAGTTGTTTTCTAGGCTTCGCCATTTATAAAATCATCAAATAAATCAAGGGCAAAAGCGAAATATAGGTCGCGGCCAAAAGTTGAGAATTTTCAACTGCAGCACATATGATTTGAGAATATTTTTAAATTATTGCAAATATTAGTTTATTTGTGATTCATATGATTATACCTGAGCCTTTTTAATAGATTTTGTGCGCTAATAATATTTTTCATTAGGAAAGCAAATGACCAAGCAGAAAGTTGCAAACCGCTTTTATACTTTTCAAACTCTAAAAACCATTGTCACTTTCAATATTAATTTTATTTGGAACTTCTTTATTCATGGTGATTATTTTCTTCGGACGTACATATTTAGGTTCAGAAGAAAAGTTATTTAAAATTTGTTAACTGCATTAAACAACAATTTGAAATAGAAATACTGTATTGTTGTTTTTTTCTATATTCTCAAAAAATTTTTTCCTTCAAGCGAATTTCTCAATTTCAGCATACCATTATTAATAATAAAAAATGTTTGCATTTCACAATACAAAATTACAATTCTTCAAACAAAAAAATGAATGTTTGTCAAAGTAGTTCAACTTCCAATTAGTAAGATGGACTTCTGACCAAAAAAGACAAATTCTCAGCAATAAAAGTAATGAAAAAACTGGAATCCAATCACAAAAGTCGAATATTCAACGTATTAGTTAATTTTCAACTGGAAAATACTAATTTTCGACCACAGAGATGAATCTCCAACTAAAATTATGAATATTCTACGGAAAATATAAATGTTCAATTAAATGGTTGAATTGTCGACAAAGAAAGATTAGGTTTCAATCAATAAAATTAATTTTATATCAAACAAGACCATTTTTCAACAAAATACATGAGTGTTCAACGAATCAGTTGTATTTTTGACCCAAAAAATGTAATTTATTCCAATAAAGATTATTATTCTACTAAAAAGAGAAATTTTAAATGTGTTTTCATGTGTTTAAAAATACATGAATTCTAAAATGAATATTCAAATTTACAACTAATAAAGATCAGTTTTCATCCAAAAATGGAAGACTTAAATTTGGAATTCAGTAACTTAATTTTCAACTAAAAGTACGAATCTTTAACCACCGAGATGAATTTTCAACTAAGATTAGGAATCTTCAACTAAAATTATGAATTTTCAACCAAGTAGTTAAATTCTCGACAAACAAAAAAAAATGAAGTTTCAACCAGGAAAATATTTTATACAATGTACAGAAAATAAAACCTTTGCTTTTGTCTTCAACAATATCAATATTCAAAGAAAAACACTAATGAAGCATTATGTTTGCCAAAATGTTGTGTTTCCATGATGATTTTTATTTAGAATGTGTAATTTTTAGTGGAAATAATAATAAGACCTTGAACTTCTAGAAATTTCAAGTCTTCCACGAAACTTAATAATTTCATATAGAAATTCTGTCTTTTGATTCCGATTTCCAGTAATAGCACTGACATAAAATATGTGAATTATTTTCAACGATATATTTGATAATTTGAAAGTTTCCATTCGACCGCACGAAAGTATTAAAAAGCACACATGATTTTCGAGAATACACTTTTGAAATTTGAGATACAAGATCTAAAATAACTTCAAGTAATGAAAAGCCAATCAGGTTTTTAACCAAAATGATTGCAATATATTCGAGACAATGTTACACCATTTTTTACAGATAGGATTTCCGTGGAAAAAGTTTATTTATTTTTTTGAAATCGCTTGTAGATTTTTTTCAGGGAAATTACAGATGGAAATTGTGTATGATAAATCCGTATGTGAAGTATGCATCCAATGTACCTACCAAATTATCATTAATTATGCTTCTCTATCATCAGCTTTATATCTTAGCAAAAACCACTTTCATGCACCCTAAGAAAAATCTGCAAACCTTCAAAAATTGTATAATTTTTGAAAAATTTTTCAGATTGTCGCCAATATAAAATATTATTGAAAAACTGCACTCTCATAATGAAATTTCAATATCCTCAGTTTTTTTCATTATCATCATGAGAGTTGAATACAAAATTATTGTTTCTCACTTTGGATCAATAATTTTTTTTTTAATTTCGCCAATGATACATGTTACAACATGCTTTAGTTCCACAGCTCCTCCTGATATTAACTCTTTTCTCTAAAATTATTTTGTATGCATCAAAAAGGATCTAAAATACGTTGAAATTGTACAGGCATTTTCATTTGAAGAAATTGATTTCTCAACCAACCCCAAGGACTTTGAATACATTTTTGCAACCAATTATTTTCTGTTGGTTAAAGCTTCCATATTCGAAGCTGCCAATAATTATTTACTATTTTGCTTATGACTTGCGAAATCACGCTAGACGATTAGGGCCAATCGATTCTCAATTACTGTTTCTGTTTAGGGTCTTGATAATCGCCTTAAGTTAGGAAGACTTATATCGACCAAGCAAACAACCAGGTGACTCCCTGTAATCTGTCTAAGCGGCGCCAATCACTTTCAAACAGAAAAAGAATTGCTTGGAATAGTATTGTCGAGAAAATAATCGAATGTTAAAACTATTGTCTTCGAAAAAGGATTTGTTCCTTTTTAGGTCGATTAGAGGTCACCCCGACCTGGCGGTCGTGTCAAAAGAGATTTAAAATCTCATGAAATTTCGATCTAAAAGAAGTCTCTAGTGTTACTTCATACTTATCCTGAATGGAATATGAATGAAAAGCCTAGAACGTATTAATTCCTTCAATTATATTTTTTAAAAATGCACTAAAATGCAAAAGTCTCTTAGAATTTATGTGCAATTCCTGAAAAATGCTCTGAAATGCTGAATTTATTTCGGGGATTCAATTTCCAGATAGTTTCCATAAAAACTCCGCCGAAATTTTATTCAATTTCTCTGAAGACTCTTGAAAATATTCCGGAAGAATTGAAAAAAAGGCATTGCAAATAAATCGAATGGATTTGGTTTGTTCCATTTCTGATTGAAATTCTAAAAAAACATGTTGAGAAGACGAAAGTGAATTATTTAACTTTTAAGGACGTGTATATTATATAATAAGGGAAAATCCTATTTCAACATAATTTTCTGCATGGTTATAATTTTTCTGGCAGTAACTTTAGCTAGAGAAAATGATCCCATTTCAGTTTTACACCTTAATTAACTTTATCACCTGCTATCTTATTAAAGAAACGAGCTATTCTCCAGTTATGATCTAATATGAGCAATCTTGGTTTACATTACGGAATTTTATCTAATATTTCCATAATTTTATACACCATTAACCGTCTAATTAGCTGAAAGAATCAAAGACAGATATATAGTTACACATTTTAAACATAATTCAAAATAATAATTTTATATTATTTTGTTTCAGTGCGGAGGATTCCCCTGCGTCGAGAGTATGAATCAACGCAAGACACCAAGGGTTAGTCTCACCATATATTATTTATAATCAATACGATTCACCCACATCATATATAAAATTTTAGAAATAATATCTGACAAAATATTTATACCGCAAAAAAATCAGAGGTATTTTCAAATTATTCATATGAAAATTAACAAGAAATTCGAGATAATATAAATATCAGTTGATTCGCTCTCACGGTTATTAGCACACATTCTATGATTCATATTTTTATACTATGACAAATATTTTGTTGCAGACTTCATTGCAGAATTTGCTGAAATCATATGCGCAAATTTTTTCTGAATGAACAAAAATGATTCAAAACGTATTTATCAATAATTATTATCAAACAAGCAATTAAATGATGATTGCTAATAGTCAGGTGGATACTGAATGTTTTTTAAAGGAATTGTGCGAATCGTGTAGGTAAAATTTGTGTTTGGCTGTATGAACCATCAAAAAACGTGTTGACTATAAAAGGCATTTGCTCGTTATTAAAAAAAATCGGCCTAGGACGCAGGACTGTTGGTTCTCACGCTTCGCGCTCGATAATTTTTTTTTTTAATTTGATATACTTCTTATAATTCGCTTCAGATATGAATTTTTTCAATCAGATTTGTATTGAGGAAAAAAGCTTCATACGTAAATTTGGATGGAAGGCACCCTTTTTAAAATAATGAGGTTACGGTTGATTCGGTTGATTTATTATGTATCATGAGAATGACAAAACATGAAATTTTAAGTTTCAATGAATTTTTATCACAGTATTGACATTAATACAAAACTCTGTAAAGCGATTTTTCAAATCACGGAGTGGTATTCAGTTGATGCCATTTGGTAAAATATTTATCACCATCTCAATGTTAAATTGTTCTTTTTAAAGGTTTTCATTTTAAGATTCTAATATTTCGTTCAAAAGTAAATTTTTCTTTGAATATTAGGAATAGTGCCACATAATAGGTACCAAATTTTTCATTTTAACAAGATGTATTCATACACACTCTATAATCAAAGAAAGTGATAAGATGTATAGATATGTACATTTTTCTAACGTCTGTTAGAAAAAATATTTTTAATTTTGAAAATATAGCAATATTGTAAATACTACACATTTTTGTTACAATATGACAAAATAATTAATGTATTCAGCAGGCTCTAAGAAATAAACAATAATTAGTAAGAAAGCGCAGGCAAAGTTGCTTCCATTCCCTCAAACATCTTTTATAATCAAAAATCCTCATTTGCATGAGGCCAACAACGGCTACAATTTAAATTTGTATGTATAATACCTTGAATTCCTTTCATGCGGAGATTACTGCAATTTAATTTCAATTTGATATTCAATCCATTGAAACATTTAAAATTTCCGAAAAACTATGATACCTCAACCATTCTCAGTCCCTACAAATATGCTAAAACGCGTACTTGCCTCATTGCATAACCGTAATTCGAAATGAAACTTATCCAATATTATACATTCACAAAACTGAAATGCTTTTCCAAAAAGGAAAACAAAGGAGTGGTTTACCAAACATAAATAATTGGAATAGAGTATGTGAAAATGTGACGGATGAATTTCGCGATCGGAATTGGCTTTAATGGTTCTCATATTACTGAAATAATTATCGTCATCAGAAGACTGTAATTATTTGAATCCGTGGATATTTCACGTGTTGGAAAACATCACAGACTGCGTAATTCACATTCGAATTGAATTATCTGAACGAGGTTATATTTATAGGGAAGCAAAATACTGTCCATTTCGAGAGACAAATATTGTTCGAAATCGTCATCATTTAAGCTCGTCAAGGAGCTTTATGTGTGCATATAAATTCCGTATTCACGTATGGGAGAAATGTATTTTGTTGCTCTGGTGTATGCACCATTCGTAATTAAGAGATACTGGATATATGCAGCAACTGAATGTGCGTTGTTTACTAGCCATGTGATAGTAATCCACAACATGCAAAACTGTTCTAGTATTACGTGACTGACAATACGTGGCAAATGTTACATCAAGGGAAAGTGCAACAGATGCAGTATAGTATTATAGTTTGTGTGACTTTAGAACATCTACCAAATTACTTATCATCAAGAATAAATATCCTGTAGTGAAGGTAACGTTGCCACTCGAAAATTGTCTCATGACATTAACGAAAATAATTACGTTACTTCTCATTACTGTAAAAAAAGAATACTTCTTACAGAAAGAAACAACATTCACAAAGAAAACTCTTTAGCTACAACCAGCATAAACAAAATTATGGTTTACATTTTGGTTCAGCTTATTTTCTTTTAAACTCGTGATGAACTTCTACTATGTTCACTGTCATGATTCATGTCAAATTTCAATAAAAGAATTGAATTGCTTTTAATGTTCGTATTGCTTATAATTATGAAAATGTGATTCGATTTTGTTTCAGTAAGCTTTGACACCGTCTTTATGTTCCAAATGAAAGGTATTTTTCTCCAAGTGGCTAGGGGAAAATTTACTACTATTTTTTATCACAGTAAAAATTAGTTAAACAAATACTAAAAAAATTTGCTGCGGAAAATATAACATTAAGGGAAAGTGCAAAAAATGCATTATAGTATTATAGTTTGTGTGACTGAAGAACATCTATCAAATTACTTATCATTTTTTGGAATAAATACGTTACTATAGCTTTATTAAAAATATTCTATAGTGAAGGTGAAGGTGACACATAACAATTGTCTCATAACAAATACGGATATTATTACGTTACTACTTATTATTGTAGAAAAAAAATAATTGTTACAAAAAAAAAACATATTTCACGAAGAAAACTCTTTAGCTACAACCAGAACAGAAAAAATTATTGTTTGAATTTTGTTTTAGCTTCTCTTTCAACTCATCATAAAATTCTACTATGTAAAGTATCATGATTTATGTCAAATTTGGAAAAACAATTGTATTGCTTTTAAGGTTCGTATTGCTCAAAAATGAAGAAACTGTGGTTCGATTTTGTTTTAGTAAGTTTGGACACGGTCTTCATGTTCCAAATGAAAGTTCTCCTTCTGTGAATGACTAGGAGAGCATTGACTATTATTTTTTTATGATAAAAAAAATATCGAAAAATGAAATGAATTTTGTCAACCTTTCAAAACAGTTTCCTTAGTGTGACGTCTGCGTAACATTCATGAGCATCTTGTTATTAAATTAGTTATCATCGAGATTCAAAAATACGAAAAGTTCTATGGTAATTTCAAGATCCCCTTTAAACTTTGGTGGAAAATATCACTTTTCGCGATCAATGAAAAATCAATGAAAAGCCTCCGGTAATAATATGGGTTTGATTCAACAATAAATAATTGTCAAAATGTCTGAATAAGTTTTTTCAGTCATCACAATAGTTTTGTTATTTCAAAAAACGTTTTTGTGGTTTTGACTGATGAAAAACTCGATTGTTGGGACATTAGGGTAGCCCTTGGTTAATATTGATAAATATGTTGTTGTCATTTTTTCGCGGCACCCTCCAGATTCGTTTCATTTGATGGAAAAATAATTGCTGTCGCTGGGCTCCTGAATATTTAAATCATCAATTGTGTTTACCAAAAAATGATTTAAGTAGATATCTTCGAAAATATTAATGTTATGAAAATGCTTATCATATGAAAGTTGTAGATCAAGTCAAGGAGCATATTTTAGTAATCATAACTTCTTCCCTTAAAACTAACGGTTTTCCAAAAAAGCCTAAATTACTCCTGGCGTTAGTTTTTTGGATTTTCTTCGAAAACTGTTAGTTGCACAGAAAAAATTGTTGGTAAATAAATTATGCTTCCTAACTATTAAACGAAATAAATCTGGGGATTGCACTATTGAGGCATCAACAATATTTTGCAGCAAAAATACCAATGATTTTTTTTTCAACTGAAAGTATTTCACAGAATATAAAGTTCAACCATTTTTAGACTGGAATATTATCAATTTTTTAATGCAACTCTTTATCAAATGCCTATGTTGAATCTTACTCACATCAGTTTAGTTAAATTCTCAGTATTCAGCTGAATTTCTCCAATTCAGTCAAATTCTGTTGAATGGAATTGGATTATTTTCAATTAAGTTTAATTACATGAATTCACTTGAATCTCTCTCAATTTATTGGAAATAGCTTCAGTTTAATTCGTGTAAATTCACATTAATTTAGTTCGTACTCAGTTCGAATTCAATATTTGAAATGAATTTACTTTCCTTTATTGCAGTTAAATTGCGTTAACTTCAGTTGAATTTTCTTGAAGATAGTTACATTCTTCAGAATTTCATTGAATTTGGATGAATGTTCATGAACTGCTTTATATTTCTATGAATTAATATTTTCCGAATACCGTCAAACGAGGTACTTTCGGACATGTGGGGTAAATTCGGACATTGCTAAATGGATTGCTAAAAAATCAGGGTTTGAACCAGAATCTAGAACCATTTAAAGTCTTGGCTGGTTCTAGATTCTGGTTAAAACCCTAGTAGTCGTATATTATTACTACAAGATTCATGGGAATTTGTATACTTAGTTAAGTTCTTTTAGAATCGGTTTATTTGGTTTATTAATATTGAATTAATTTAAATTATCTCAAATGCAATTGATTTGTCAATATTATTTTATTCAGTTGAATTCTTTCTCATAATAGGTGGCGGCCCTGCGGTAAATACAATGGTGTCCGACAAGGAACATTTGAGACATTGCTTTTTTTTTGCATTCCAATTTTTTTTTCAAATGCAGGTGAGGCGACCAAAATGACTTGATCAGCCTTAAGAGAAGGTGCGGTGATACATAAAACGTGTAAGAAGTAGTTCCAGAGATTTCACAATGGTGATTTCTGAATTGGAATTCAAGTTTGTCTAAGAGTTACAAAACATCAAACAAGTCACAGACAAATATTTCATGCTAGAATTTTTACAGTTTATTTAGTTATTCTATTCATTTCATTATATCGGCATCACCATCCGATTCACTTTTATCAATATGCATGAGGAAAGAAGTAAAATGGCAAAAATATAAAAGATAGTATAACAAAAAATTTGTGATGTCCTCGCGCTTCAAACTTCTTTTCATGTTCGGTTTGCAAACATGCTTTTCCCTGCTAATGCATTCTCCACTTTTCTCACTGAAAAGAAGTCCGCAGGGTTTTTCTCTTTTGCGACCGTTTTGCGACCAGTTGCAATTAATTTCTCGCTGCGGAAGTTCATCCAAAGTTTAATAAAACGGAAACTACTTTCTTTGCGATTCTCTGTGAGAACTTGGCAAGGTTCTCACAATATTAGTTGGAAACTATTAAGAGGGATTAGCACTTCTACCGTAGAATTACGTTCCATTTTTCTCAGGGATAAATAAAAAAATGTAAGAAAATATCCGTCACTTTTTAGGGACCGTCCAATTTAGACTTCACACTCATTTCCCTATTTCCCACTTTTCCTTTTTTTAAAAGAAATCTTCTTTTTCCCCCTGTTTTCAAGAAACTTATCTTTTTCCGCCAGTTCTCGTTTTTCGCCTAATGTGAACTGAATCAATAGAACGTATTAGGAAAATCCAACACTTTTGGTCAAAAACTCTACTCTTATATTTTTGGTTCAGTATTTATCTCGTTTAGTAAAACATTCTACTACTGAGAATGATTAATTCATCACTAATTACTAATTAAAATTAATTTATTTGGTCAAAAATGATTCGATTTTGTGAATAATACATCTTTTTTGGTGAAAAATTCAATTACTTGATTGAAAGATGAACTACTTTATTAAAAATTCTTTTTTTGTTGTTGAAAATTGTCTGTTCTATTGATCATTTAAATATTCCATTTTTAGAAAATTGATTTTGTTTGTTTAAAAACAATTTTCTTTGGTTAAGAGTGCAACTTTACGATGAAGAATTGATCTGGTTTGGTTCAGGATTCAACTGTTTTCATGAAAATTCTACTTTTTTGGTTGAATTTGAATTTTGTTGAATTTTGGTTTTGCAGAAAATTTCATCTTTTCGGCTTGGGAATTCAACAATTTGGTCGAAAATGGACTTCTTGGTTGGAACTTCATATTTTTGAGTAAAAATTTCAATGTTTGGTTGGAAATGAAACTATTTAGATGGAAACTTAACTATTTCGAAGAAAATTTTAATCTTTTCTGAAAATTAACTTTTTATAGCACAATAATATTTTTGGGCTGAAAATTCAACTGTTTTGTAGATCATTCGCCTTCTTCTCCTAAAAATTTAGCAAACTTCCTTTAAATTAATGTATTTTGTTGAAAATTGCTCCTTTCGGCAGATTATCAATCTTCCTGGTGGAAAAAAATATTTTTTAGTTGAAAATTTAACTTTTTTGTTGAAAATTCAACTTTTGCAGTTAAGGATTCAACTTTTCTGGTTGAAAATTCAATTGTTTTGTAGATAATTCGTTTAGTTTTTTTAAAAATTCATAATTTTTGGTAGAACATTAATCTTCTTCGTGGAAAAAACAACTTTTTGGTTGAAAATTTAACTATTTAGTTTGAAATGAATTTTTGTAAACGAAAAATTCAACTAAACTTGATTGAACTAATTTGTTGAAAATTTTATTTTAAGATGCATCTCTCTGGTTAAAAACTTATCTTTTTTGATGAAAATTTCTTTTTTTTTCGATTAAAAATCAATTCTTTCATCTGAAATATTCAACTATTTCATTTTTGTTAAAGTTATACTTTATAATTTGAAAATTCAACTATTTGTTAACAAATTCATGCATTTTTATGAAAATTTATTTTCTGGATTGGAAAATTAATCGTTTGTGAAATGTATCTATATGCTTGAGAATTCCACTATTTTGTTCGAAAATTCGTGCTTGTTTTCCTTTATTTCAATTGGTTCAAAATTCGTCTTTTGGCACAAAAGTAATCTTTCTTGGTTGAAAATTCACCTTTCTGGTTTCGAATTCAACTATTTTGTTATTTATTAGTAATTTCTCAACTGCCTTCTACAAAATTCATATTTTCGGCTTGAAAATTCAACTGTTTTGTTCCGTCTTTTTGGATGGAAAATTAGTGTTTCTTGGTCTCTAAAATATTATTCCTTCTGGCTTGAAAATTCAAATGTTTCTGGTTGAATTTTAACATTTTTTTAACAACAACAGAAAAAAGTTTTTTCGACCAAAAAGATTAATTTTCTAAAAATGGAATAGTAAAAATTTAAACCAACTACATGCATTTTCAACAACAAAAAATGTAACAAAGTAGCTTGGCTTTCAAACAAGTAGTGGAATTTTTCACAAATAAATTGACTTTTTGACAAAAAAGTTGCTTTTTCAACAAAATAAAGTAATTTCCGAACCAAAAATATAATAGTAGACTTTTTAACCAAAAACAGTTGGATTTTTTTATTGGGTTCTATTGATTCAGTTCACATTTGAACAAAAAACCCAGAAAAAAGGAGAAAAGGGAAGCTTCCTAAAAGCACAGAGAAAAAGAAGAATTCTTTAAAAAAAAGGATAATAGGGTAATGAGTTTGAAGGCTGAAATATGAAAGTGCTTTTCAGATTTATTGAGTGATTATTGAACTATACCATTGCAGGGCCATTTTTCGTAAAATTGGCAAACTTGGTTCAAATTTATCTTAGGAAACGTACCAAATCTGATCAGAGTTCGTAACGTTATTTCCACTAACTCCCTCCCCACGCCTGTTATCAACAGTAGTTTTTGGCTTGAGCGCCTAACACCTAGAATAGTGAGGTAGTTTATAGATGGCCCTCACTCCTATCAACCCTACTTTTAGGTAAAGATGTCGATTGACCAAGTTATGCAGCTATAATAATGTATTAAATGTATTCACATTCAAACGATTTTTAACTCAGAGGATTCTTAAAATAAAAATTTTATTGGTTCAACATTCGTAGGTTTTAATTGTCCATATTTTATACCCAGAGAGCTGTAAAATAAGGAGGGTTTCAATTCGGATGAATTCTCTTATAAAATAATCGTATTTGACTCATTTCAAAAATGAAGCTCTCGCCCTTAGCAGATTCCTTGTATTTAAACTGTCAGTTTCAAAATATTCTAAATTTTCTAAATCTCAGATATTCCTTCTGGATGCACATTTCATCCTATTCTATTACTTTATATTTTATATCTTATTCATAATTCGAATAGAGGAAGGGAATATTTCTTTTTTTGGCTGAGTAAATTTTGGTGGAAAGTATATGATAAAATAATCATCTAAATAAAGAAGGACATTACGAGCCAAACCCTGGGGGCAGGAAAAACTTCGCAGACCTTTGAAATTGTGAATTGTGCCCTGGGCTGCTTTACTTCCGGTCTAGACTGGTTCGACGTTCGTTTAATGGTTGTCGAAATTCAAATGTGAGATCACACGCTGTAATCCACGTGCATCCACTGGTGCTCTGCTATAGATGCACTTTTCATTTTACAGAAACTTTGTATCCGGGGGTAAATTAAATACAAAACATCCTCTATTGAGGAGGGCCTAAAATCACTGCATGAATTTGATCACAACCCGTGATAACCCGCGGCTGCATCTTAGTTCATCAGAAGTATTTGCATTTGCCTAGATGTTTGGCCAGGAGAGAGGAAAGCTGCATAAAACCACCTTCCGAGTTTAGTCGGTCTTTCGACAGTCAATTTTTTCCTTCGATGAGTTTTAATTTTGAAATTAAAAGAATAACAGTTTTTTGGACTAATTAAATTTTGGAATACGGAAAATTTAGTTTCAAATTTTGAATTGTCAAACTTTGATCTTTCCGAATTGAAAATTATTTAAATTCAAAAGTTTTCAAATTTTAAGCATTCAACTTTTAACGCTTTCAATCGGAAATAATACCATTCAAATTCCTCTGAATTTTTAATCATACAATTTTGAAAATTCTAATCTCATATCACTAAATTTTAAACATGTTGAAATTGTCCTATTTTTGAAATTTCAATCGAAAATAATTTAATTTCGATATTCTTCAATTCAAAACTGAATTATTCAATGTTGGAACCTTTAAATTAGAAAGAAATATAATCTCAACTCCTTCGTAATGAAATTGCATAATCTTTAAAATTTTAGTTCAAAATTTTTTATTTTCTGACCTTCTAATAAAAATTTTTTAATTTCTAACACTTTTAATTTCCAATTATTTCATTTTCAACGCTTTTATTTCAGAAATGATACAAGTTCAATTCCCTTTCATTCCATTCGAAATATTGTCCTTCTTTCGAAGTTTTACGTAATCGAAAATTTTTCTATTTGGAATGTTTCAATACTCAATATTTCAATTCATATACTTTTCAGTCTTGAGCTATTACCTAGTGTTTAGAAAATGTGAAGAGAATGTATTTTTAACTTGTTTATATTTTTTAAGGTTAGGAAATAAAAACCGAGGTACGTGAATTCGCGCTGCGCGCGCGAGCATTTCCTGATGCATTTCCATATTTTCTTATCAATTTTAAGACACCTTCGATACATTTTTTCCGTTGGATGAAAAATTTTGAGTCTTATCTATACTGACAAAATTGAACTAACCAAAGCCTTGAAGTTTACAAAAAATTATACCTAATAGATTGTCATTTGTGATTTGAAATCCTTTGGGCAGAATTATGGAAAAAGTCATAGTGGAAGAATGACAAAGCTGCATTAGTTGAAAAGAGGATCCACACGATAGAAAATTATAACATGTAGTGGAAAAGTAAGTGATAAAGTAGGATAAAAAGATCTGCGATGCAGAAAATGAGCCAAGTGCAATTACATGAAATTTTGAATTCCAAATTGGCCACGTAATCTGGAAAAAATATAATATAATAATTATAATACATAATGTGTTGAAAAAATATAATAGAAAACTTTTCAAATAAAGAAATGTTTAAAATAAATTTCGAAATGCCAAGTCAAACATGTATACAACTTGGCGGGATTGAATGTATAAGTAAAATGATTTTCTTTCAATTCAGTGTATGGGTGATTGATGGCATAATATATGCCAAGTTTCAAAATATTTGAAATGGTTTTTCAAAATTGAATCGGAAATGTCTATAGCCTACTTTATAAAAAAGTTTTAAAACATATTTCCTTACGAATATCTTTTTCCGAACATCGCAGATGTTTTTAGGGGATTTCGTGTTTTTTTCTGAATAAGATAGATGCACCCAATTCAATTTTCATTGTATAACTAAGTTACTAGATAAACAAAATTACATTCACTGTTTAAGTGATTTTTGTTATAATTTAATTTCAATTGATTTATTCTTTCATTCAATTTAATGGTACCATTATTCAATCTCAACTCTGATGGGTTTTTTCAAATTCCATTCCACATAAAAAGGGTGGCTACTTTCAGTTACTATTTATGTCGTCTATGCATTTTTATTTCTTACACTGAATACGCAAAATTTTTAAAACACTTCAAAATATATAAATTATTGAAATATATGGGGAATGTGTTGCTACAGACTTCTTATCAAAATTTGAGGTCAATCTGTTTCACAGATCAGGTGCAGATGTGAGTACAGGTTGCCAATTGGTTGTTTTTACGTTTTTTGTCTGTTTCAATCTAACAATTTCTGATACAGCTACATAAAATTACGGTTAACCGTATTTTTCAATGGTTGATCAGTCAGCTGCCAAGTTTGATTGAAATCACTTGAGAATTGCGCCAACAATCCAAAAAAGGCCATATCTGTACACGATTCCAAATAAAGATTCTTGGTCGCTCTTTTTGTACTTGGCGGTAATTGGCGCGAATCTTGATATAGATTTTTTGTAATGAGTAGAATCACATAAAAAATGATTCAAGTGAATAGAAGCCCATACGAAACCGAAATACAAAATTTTCGAACAATTCTTTCAATTAGATCTAGCGTGTTGGAATAAATAAAAAAATATAATATATATATATATATATATATATATATATATATATATATGTTTATTTTTTATTGTATATTATTTTTCAGGCAAAAATGACCTGTATTCTTTCATACAAGATGCTTTTGTTTCTTTTGAGCCAGCATCTGAAGAGAAGACGTGGAAGTCGAGTTAATCCTATTACATAAAAGAAAGAACGTCATGGAGCGGATCTTTCTCCAGAATATCGAAGATCGATGACGAGAAAGCCCTATGTAGATTAAGGTCGTCCTGCTAAAAAAAGAATATTCGCTACTATGTTCCGTAATCGGAAAAAGAAGAATTTTTATGTCTGGATTTGTTCTACTTTTCTAAACCAGGTTGAAAACATTTTTTCATGCAAGCTAGCTTTTCAATAAATAAATGAGGTAGAATAAACTGGACTTTTGAAGTCTAAGAACCTTAGATTTTAATATTTGAATATTTTTCGGTTACGAACACCGACATTCAATACACGGACATGCATTTCCGAAAAGCACTTTTTTTGGACAAAAATCGCTCGAGAGTTAAATTTTCAACAAATTTTAAAGTATTCAACAAGATTATAAGGCTTCTAGGTATAATGCGGAACTAATAATTTTTTATTTTAGCCAAAGCAACATGTTTTATTGAACCTCTATGAGGTGCTCTACTAACTGGCATGGACCTGCGAATGACTAGTGTAGGTAGTTGCGTTGACGTCTAACACTCTAACCACGTACGTGACACATTTGAGGATGACGGAACGTACCAAACAAAGAGTGTGCATCACATTTTGCCAAAAACTTGGCCAATTATACTCGGAAACCATCCTTATGATTCGAAAAGTGTATGTTCATGATTATGTTATTGACATTCAAATTAAAGAGTGGTTTAGGGGATTTGTAAATGGCCAAACACACTCAAAATATGAAACGAGTGCAAGCGTTCATCAATGGAAACCGTGGATTAGCAGTGGGAGAGATGTATGAAGATTTTGGGATTCCAAAAGCTGCCGTTCCGGAAATTTGATACCAAGAATCGGCGTAATATGTGACAAAGTAGCGACTGGGTTCTCCACCGCAACAACGCGTTTAGCCCACTCATCGCAGCTCATTCAGCAATCTCTGGTGAAACACGGACTTACGCCACTTCGACACCCCCATACAGTCCTGACCTGGCTCTCTGGGATTTCTGACTGGTTTCCAAATATACATACATATTTGAAATGAAAGAAAAACGATTTCAAGACGTAGAGAAAATAAAACAGAATGCAAGAAAGCAGCTGTTAGCTATTCCGAAACGTAACTTCAGGAAGAGATTTCGAAAGTGGAAGGATCGACGGAAGGGAGTTGTGGCTTGCCAAGGGAAGTACTTCGAACGGGATATTATCGCCATTGACCAGAATTAACTTTTGTTCCTGGTACACCACAAGGTCGGATATTTTTCGGACATAAATCACATATTGTGTTTTTTATAGACTGTTGAGTCTGCTACTGCCCAAAGATGTTCAAATTTAGTAAAACTGAGCTTGAATCAATACGATAACTAGAATTAAATAAGAAATAATTTATTAGAGAAAGACAAAAATTGTCTATAATTAGTTGTTGGAATTCATAGTGTTTGTATACAAAATGAGTGAAATTATTCTACGACGCAAATTAGTTTACAACAGCTGCTCTTTTGCAATTTTTTTTAAAAGTTTTATAAACAAATACACAGTTTGACATTGTCTAAATAAATGGGCTCATTTCTTTAGCAGAGTAAATTGAAAGCGTATTTTTCTTGACTCCCTGTTTTCATATTTTGGAATTTAAAATTATAGAAGAAATTCCCATTTTGTCCATTTTTCCATGAATAGGCTCAATTGCTTATACATATTTGACTAAAAATGTCTTGCTAGTGAATTTTTGCTGTCTTATTCCTAGAATTATCAATAACTTTTATTTATTTAAACAATTCAAAAAAAAATGCACATTTCGATCTTTTTTCCATGAATAGTCTCATTTTTTAAGTCATCAACCAAAATGTCTTACCAATGACTTTTTGCTGTCCTATTTTTCTAATTAACAAATAGTGTTAATTATTTGAAAAATTTCTATAAACAAAAAGTAAAATATGTAAAAAACGAGGTAAAAAATGACCATCCAATTACAAAAATGGTTCGAATAATTAAAAGTTTTGTCATTTTGGAAAAGATGGCAGCAACGAGTCAATGGCTAGACAAAGAGTCTTTGGTGAGACATTTTCAGTTGATTACTTCAAAAAATGAGACTATTCATGGAAGAAAGTTCGAAATGTGTATTTGTTTTTGAAATTGTTTGAATAATCAACAGAAATTGTTAATTTGAGAAATATAAAAACAAAAAATCACTCGGAAGATATGTTTAGTCGAATCTGTATAAACAATGGAACCTATTCATGATAAAATGGTAAAAATGGACATTTCATTATAATAATTGTTTTAATAAATGGGAAAATGTTGTCAATCTGTGTTTTATTTCACAAAGATTGTTTACAAATTGCAGAAAAACAACCATTTTTAAATAATCGTAATCTAAAATCAATTTCACTCATGTTTTATACAAACCATATGATTTTTAACTACTAATCATTGCAAACCACAAAAAAATTACACTTGATCGTTAACCTGTTTGAAAAATAATTTACGTGTAGTTATCGTACTGATTTAGTCATAAAAAAATACAACATTTCATTCGTGTTGTACTTTTATACCTTTCAACTTGAAGATTTGAAAAGTTGTAACTTCTTTTAATTTAAATTTGAATCGTTTTCACTCAAGGTTTTAATGAAAAAATTTTATTTCGATCAGAGACGTCACTAAATTTCGATTTCTTCCAGTTCCGAACGGTCATATTTAAAAAGCAATTAATTATCTCCACTCTGCCGAGTAAAATCATTTCCATTAGGAGTACCGTATCCTCGAAATTTTTAATGGAAGCTTTCGCTCATAGTTATGCCAGTCGTTATTATAAATTACTGCAAAATGGAAATCTCTCTGATCTCTGTACTGCTTTTATGTAAATTCGAGGTCACTATAAAAATGCAAATTTCATTTGGAGGATTGATTTTATTGAACATTTGTAAGAATTTTCTGATTTTTATTCTCAGGGGAGAGTGATTAGTTATTGCTAGAGTTAAATTAATAACGAATCTTAATTATTTATTTCCAATTGATTTTTGAATCAGATCAGAAAATACAATTATTCTCATGATAATTCAACTGAGTTTCTGAGAATAGAATAAAGGGAACTGAACTTGTATAATTTCTAAATAAAAGTGTTGAAATTTAGATAATTTTGAATTAAATTATTTTCAAACAAAAGCATTTAAAATTCAAAATTTTCAGACCAAACATTTTGAATTTGGATTATTTCATTAGAAAGGAAATTAAATTGTTTAATTTCCAATTCGAAGGGTTCAAAATTAGGCAATATTTTTTATTTCAAGAATGCCAAAATTGAATGATTTCAGATTGAAATTTCGAAAATAGAAACAATTCGAACAGTTAAACATTGAACAGCGGCCTGTTAGAATTTTGCAAAATCGATCATTTAAAATTAAAAGTAATGAAAATGGTTGTATTTCTGATTGAAAGCATTCAAGAAAGAATAATTTAAAATACAGTTTTAAAATTTAATTCCGAAGCGAACGCAATTTCACGATTTGAAATTGTAAACTAAATTAACTCATTCAATGTCAAAGCTTCTGGAATGCTATAAATCTAAATTTTTATCAAATTGAAAAAATTATACGATTTAACATAAAAATTAATCAGACAAATTTTTCGAAAATCAAAAAAGAAATTCACCTTTATTTGCAACGTTCAAAATTGAAGGAATTTAAATTATAAAGTTTTGATATGTAATTTTTTTGGCATAATTTTAAATTAAAATGTAGCTTCAAAAAAAACATAACGAAAAATAAAACAAAATGTATACTCCGGAACCGTGAAACTCAAACGAATCCAAACTTCATTCCAAACTAAAAAAAATGTCGCGAAGAATTGTGATATTAACATTGTTTTGTACGCAAATCCTTAAAAATGTGTATCACTTTTAGTGAATTTAAATCTCTCAGAAGTTCAAAATATGTTAATTATCAATTATGCTTTTCGAGATTCAATCATTTCAATGTTAATCGCAAAATTCAATCTACTTAAATTACTTTAAGTGAATTTAAATCGTTTAGAAATCAACAGACTTTAAGTTTTGAATTATAGTTTTCGTAACTCAACCATTTCAATTTTAATCGGAATATTCAAACTACTTAAATTACTTTAAGTAAATTCAAGATGTTCAGGAGTTAACAACTGACCTTGAAAATTCAGAACTCTGAAATGTTGAATCTGAAACGTTGAACTTTCTCTAACATTTTTCAAATAAAAAACATCAACATACAATGCCCGGTTGTAAAATCTGCTGATTTTTAGCGCTAGAATTTGAAGAATTTTTCATCTTAATTTTTTCTCAATTTTTTTCTTCTTAATTTTTCATCGTTTGAATTTATCCTGAAGGCATTTAGTTCAATTTTCAGAAATTTGTAAGACCAGAAAAATTTGCACATTCAAAATGGAATAAACAATTCCGAATACTTGAATCTCAAATTATTATATTAAAAAGTGACTATCAAGGCTTTTAATATGAAAATTTGAAATATTTTTGGATGAAATTTTTCTGAAATTTATAGAAATGCGCATTTAAATCTATAATTTTGAATTGAAATCATAGATATTTTAAACATGATAAATATATTATTCATAAGTATCAAATCATGTAACATCATGGTGACTTTAAAAGTGATTTGGTACAATTGTTTCCTGAAACATGTGACTTCTTTTCAAAAATTTTGTTATAATTGAAGAATTTCAAATATTGCGAACCTGTGAAGTTTAATTATTCTACAAAAGTTTGAAAATGCAACAGAAACAACTTCATGTAGCTATCCCCTATCCGATGGTTCCCCACATTTGAGACTCTGAGAGCCAAGTGGTGCTCGCTAGTTAACTTCACATGGGTGCTAATCTACTCTCTATTCATCAGGATACTGTACTAGTACACCTAACTTCCGATATAAGAACATTTGCGGTAATGGCTCGCACTGACCTCGAACCTAAATCGGAAGCCTCCAAACGTAAACAGTCAGCGGCGTGGAACCCATTACGCAATATACGCGCATAGGTTACCGTTTTCTGGACACTCTATTGCTACGCTGGTGGTGTTCCACGCCTCGTTGAGCACCGCCTTTCTACCCCGACAAACTCCACTCTCACTGCGAAAATGCCTGGGCTAGCTGTTCTAGAAATTCGTGAATCAGTGGTCCTTATATCGAAATTTGAGTGTATATATTTGACTTTATACTTATGTAACTCCTCACAGTTCTCTCAAATTGGCGGAACACTAAATTACACTTCAAGAAGCACTACTGCGTTTTTTTAAAATTCAAAATATCTGTGTCGTATAAACTGAGAATATGAATTAAGCAAATATTAAACTTTCCTAATTTAAAATCAAAGACCAGCAGAAATGATTTAATAAATTATTGAATAATGTTTTCCTAGCAATTCATTGCTACTCGATTAAATTAGTGAGTTAGCACCTCTAAGCATATTAGTAGAATACCCTTACTAATTCATTTAGTAAAATCTATCTTACCATTTCATTTATCAAAAACTGATAAAATTACTAATTTAGCAGTCAGATAATATGCTACTAATTCCATTAGTAAAATGTCTACTAATTCGGATTTACAAAGTTGAAAGATTCTAATTCGGATTTACAAAGTTGAAAGATTCTAATTCTGGAAGTGATTTTGAAACGTCAAAATTGCACTGGCTTTTGCTAATGATATTCGTTCTGAATAATCAGAAAAATACATGATTATTCCAGTAATGAAAAATTCTTTAAGTTTGAGAAATGTATATGCAGGGACAGTTTTTCATTTGTATCGAATAAATTTGGATAATCGAGGCGAGTGAAAAGCCGAGAGTTCGATGTCGAATCGCACGTTTTCCTTGATTATGCCGATTGAAATCCTTTTCTTTATTCATTAATGTCGATGAATGCTCTGTCCGGGGCGGATTTGTGAAATAAAAATGGCTCACGGCGCTAAGTAACTGTCACATAAAGTATCCCGATACCGTGGGGAATCTTAAGATTCGAGATACCACAGTCTCCATTTCATGAAAGGGGCGTACATTTTATGGCCCTGTACTTTGCTGACATTAAACTGTTCACTGAGACGAAATACGCTGCTTGGCCACGAAAAGCAATTATTTTTAAAAAGATCCTCTTGCCTGTTCTATCTTTGCTCTACCTCATTTCCTAGAAAATGGTTAACTTTGTTTAAAATTTTATTTGTAACCTAGTTCGTGGTGGTTACTTAAAAAAAAAATATCCAGATGTGCAACTTTAAGACTAATTCCACGGGTTTTTAAATAAAAATGTAATATATTTCCAGGAAAATACTATAACATTATTTAAAATTTCATAAAATTATTTGCATTCTACGATAATAAATAAAAAATCTAAGAGAAGGTTATGTGTTTAGATACAAAAACTGGGCCAGGGGTCTGGAAATTACGGGCCCCCTGTATGTAATTTTGAAAATTTAGAATTCAGGCTGTTGCAATCTCCGGGCCAGGGAGAATCTTCCATTATCCCCCTGCCTCCTTCGCCAAGCCTGCTTACACAGATTTTCTTATAAAATTGGACACAGAGTTGTTTTCCGGCAATATTCTATAGGGATTCTTAATTAACAATTTCATGGGAATTCCACAGAAACATTTAAAAAAGTGAATTTTTCTTTAGGATCTTCGCGGAAATATTCCGTTGAATATTTTGAAATCGAACGAAATGCATCAATATTGATGGATGTCATTTTGAAATCTTTTGAAATCTCTCAAAATCCTTTGACATCCTATGAAATCATTAAAACACCGTGAAATTTTTTTAAATTCGCTGAAATCCCTTGAAATCCTTTAAAATCTTATAAAATCCTTGGAAAGTTTTTTAATATTATGTAAAAATCGTTGAAATTCAAAAATGTTGAGAATCTCTTTAAATTCCTTAAAATTCCGTAAAGTCTTTGAAAGCCTAAAAATTCATTGAAATATTTGAATTCCCTGGGTATTCTTCCGGATCTCTTGAAATCCCTGAATATGCTTTTATAATATTCGAAAATTTTTCTTGAATCCTCTAAAATCCGTAGAGATACTCGTGTATCCTTTAAAATCTCTTACAATCCTTTGCTATCCCACAACATCATCGAAACACCTTAACATTTCTTGAAATCAGTTAAAATTTTTTAAAATCTTTCAAAATCTTTCCAAATCCTTTCAAATTTGTTTAAATATGTTAATTCCTTCAAATTCTTTAAATTTAATGGATATTGGACATAATCCTGTGAAATTGCGTTTAAAAAAATTGATTCTATTTGGCATTCCCTTGCAATCTTTTAATAATAGTGGACATTCTGTTAAATTTTTTAAATTTTTTAAATCCATAGAAAAGAAATTGAAATCCTTAGAAATTTCTTCGAATGGTATAAAATCCCTTTAATGCCACCAACCCTTCGAATTCCCATTAAAATGTTCTGACATCCTTCAAGATTCACTTAAACATTTCAGTGTCTTTTGAAATCTTTTTAAAATACCGTGACATCTCATTAAGTATTTTAAAATCCCGTTAAATCTCTTAAAATCGCTTGAAATCCCTCAAAATTCTTTGTTACTTGCGGAAATCATTATTAATTTCTTAAAATCCTTCAAAATCCCTCAAATTTTTCCGTAATCCTTCGGTATCTCTTGAAACATCGTAAAATCTCTTGAAGTCTGATTAAATCTTCAAAGTCTCTGAAATTGTACTGAGAAATTTCTTCAAACTTTTGAAATCTTTTAAACTCATTCGAAATCTGAATAAACTTCTCTTAATCCTTGGGATTCGTTTGCAATACCCTACAATGTTTAAATACTCTAAAATCTTCTTTAATTCCTTGAACATTGAAAATAGTCAGTTTACTGTTGATATATTGACTGATAAAGACAGTATCTTATGTAAAAAGACGGGCAGGGATTACAGAAATTCGTAAAATCCTAACAATAGGGGGAGGGACGTTCCATTATTATTTTTTTTTTCTAATTGAATATTTATAGACGCATAAACTGCCAGGTTATTCGCGACTTTACTAGAGGGTTGATTATAAACTGTTAAGTATCTGTCAGGTTGTACGTCAAGGGGCAGAAGCGAAGCTGTCTGAAAAAACATGTCCACTATAATTTTCTGCTTGGGGAATCGAACCCGCGCCAGCGTAGCTACCAAGGCTGCAGTGGTGGAACGTAAGCCAATCACGATACCATCTGAGCCACGATGACACCTCGTTCCCTTATTTCTTTCAGTGCTTCAAGATTTTCCTGAAGATTTCATTCGTCATTCGTAAAACGTTTATTACTTCTTCGAAAAAGCGTTCGTTTCGCTCCTAGTTTCAATTTTACAGTTCACTATCAGACTCGCGCTCGTAGTATCTTATTCCTCTTGATAAAACAAAGCCGGGGTCATAGAAGGTTAATCCCCCGTACCCTTTTATACACATACAAAGCTCTATCGATTCCATAGCTTGCGTCGGCTTCCAGGTAGACGTTCAAGTTAATATAAATACGATTTTGCAAGATCGATCACGCGATTAACAAGGTATGCATTTTAAAAGCGGGCTACAAGCGAAGATAGATTGTCACTGTGCTGAATGCTGTTGCGTTTACATTCTGAAATCAGCAATCAAATTCAACCTCTGTCCGAAGAATTCAATCATTCGAAAACGTTTATAATGAAGAAAAGAAACGTCACTTTCGATGGGAATAAGTATTAAAAACAATTTTTGAATCCTTCTTCCAGAAAACCAAAAATACATTTTTGCTACTTATATCCGGTGCTTATAATTATCTTTGTTCTTGGAAAGAATATTTGGCGTTAGTAAATGAAAATAATAGTGACTCAACTTTTAACTGAATGTACAGTGAGGGTGTTTTCTAAAACTGCGTCGCGCTATTTTCAAAACTTTTTCCACTTCTCCCCTCATTCAACACAGATTGTCACACAAAGCTTAAACTCCCCTACGAGGCTTCACAAATACGAATACACTTTTATGCGAAGATTTTTTATTCGACTTTGTTTGATCAACGACTAAACTAAAACACGAAACGTACAAACATAATAAATAAATGAAAAATATGAAACTTCATGTATAGGTAACATATTAAATTTAAATCGAATTACACTGCCTATTCAATTAAATGGTTAAATTTTTAACCCAAAAATACAAACCTCCAAGAGCTTTTACGCTAGAAATTCGAATGGTTTAGAAAACGGTTGGCTTTTATACCCAAAAAATTATAATGTTCCAACGAATTAGTTGAAGTTGAAACAAACAAAAAAATTAATTTCAGAACAAACGATTGCACTTAAAATCAAATAGTAAAACATTCAAGCAAAAGAAAAGAATTTTCAACAAAATATTGGACATTCCAACCCAAAAAGATGAATTTTTAACCAAATTGTCTAAATTTTAAACAAAAAATATTAAATTAATGAAATTAACGAAGAATGTTAGAGCTGTCAGTATACTGCACAACTCTAACATCATTTATTTATTGTTCTTACCTGGTCGACATCTATTAATATCAGCTAAAGAAGATTGAACTTTAAAGGCAGAAAGTTGTATTTCTAAGCAAATAGTCGAATCTTCAACCCAAAAGGACCAATTTATTAGAAGATAGCTTAATTTTTAACCAAGAAATTTTTCAACAAAGAAGATGAATGTTTATTCAGAGGGATGAACTTGTCATGAAATTGCAAATGAATAATAATAATAATAATTTTAAATGAAAGAACAGTTAAATTCAACCATAAAAATACGAATTGTCAACAAAATAGTTGAATTCTGAACAAAATAATTACATTTTTAACTTAAATCATTAATCTTAGATAACAAAATGAATTTTATACAATGAAGTTCAACTTTCATCCTGTTAGTTGTATTTTCAATAAAAAGATCAATTTTAAAGAAAGTAAATTAAAAATTAGGATGGAAATGTGAAAAAAAGTCAAATCCTCAAATAGAACAGACTAATTTTCAACTGTACAATTGCAAAAAGAAAAAAAAAAATTTCAATCAAAAAGAAAAAATGTCAATCAAGTGAGATGAATTTTGCACCAAAAACGATTTTTTATTTAGGCCAGAAAAAATGTTCAACCGAATTATTGAATATTTTACCAAAATAATAGAATTTTCAGCCCGGAAAGAAGAAATTTTCAACGAAACAGTTGAAATTTCTATTCTGAACCAAGAGTGATGAATTCCTAACCAAACATATAATAGAATATCTTTCAATTAAAGAGAATTAACTTTCAACGATAAAAATAAATTTTCCTATTGAGCTCTATGAATACAGTTTGAATTCAAGCAATTAGAGGAGAAATAGAAGAAAGAGAAGAAGTCTCTTGAAAATAGGAGAAAAAAGTGTTAATACTTTTCTGAGACTATTTAATTTGATCAACATAAAATCTAAAATAAGTTTATAATTGTGGAATCTTAATTATTCTTCATAAGGTTTGTAATTATTTGGAAGCTTATCCCTGACGCTGTTGTTTCGCGCGGTCAATTTTCTTATTGCCTATCGCTCGAGACCTTGCGCCCGCGGGCGTGAAGTGGTAGAGTTGTTGCTGTGGTGGCTCGCTCAAATTGGCTGAGCGGTTTGCAGCCTTCCAGCTTTCTCGTATTAGTTTCATTCCAACTTTCGTGCCAGGCACTTTTGACGTCTTTCTGAGACCAAGTTCAACGTGCAACATAATTCAAAGTGATATTGATTATCTGTTTGAGTTCCGACCCGTTCATTCTCAAGTCTTAATGCTTATTCTAACCTAAAGTATTCTCAATTTGAAAGCTGATTCTTGAACAGTATTTCCTGCTTATGCCTTATGGATTATCGTGAAGCAGAGTGATTTTCCCGACTCGATCGTCATCTAGTATTATGGGAAGTGACGAGGGGAGGACATGCACCTACAGTTGCCTCGGGAATAACTATTTTTTATGTTTGTTACTTGTAACTAGTTCGTTGATTGGAACTCGGATTATGTTTAAATTAGATTTCGTAAAATTAAAATTAAAATAAATCAATAGAATCCTAACCAGTCCTTCAAAATATCAGTTGTTTTCCACCTTTGTAAATGAGCATATTATTCAATTGACTTTTAAGTGACAAAACATTGCTCCCTTGCCGCCCCACGCCAACAAAATTGATTCTCTAAAAAGGAAAAATTCTTTAAAGAGGGAATAGAAGGGAATAGGTGAAAGATTGTGAAGTATGTATGTAGATGCTTCACTTGTGAAATAAAATCGCTTATTTTCATTTTTTCGAGCATTTCAAGAATATATTATTAAGATTAATATTTTTCATGTGTTATGTCACATTCTGCGTTACCCGTCTCTCATTCGTCAAAAATCGTCACAAAATATGCCCCCCCCCCCCACCATCAAAGTATGACGTAGTTTTCAATGACCCCTAAGCCGGCAACTTAACAGCATTGGACCAGTTTAGAATGGTCAGCCAACCTCGTAATATTTAGCTGAATGTGACGATCAATAGCCTTAACAGCGTTCATCCAAATTTACAATGATCAGCTAAATTACAATTGTTCAGGATGTGGAAAATCTAGTTGCCTGTTGAGATAATTCCAGGATTGGATCCTATGAAAGGAACACAGATTTCCGCGATAATGTGGTTTCGCTTTATCGAGTTTGATTGGAGAAGTACATCAGGACAATTTGCCAAATTTAAGTTCCCTTGACGCACGTAGGTGAAGCCGTAGCTTGATTAATATGTAAACACGCGCAAAGCACTTCCGTGCAAATCCAAACGCTGATAGAATAATGCGGAGGTTCTCGAATTTTGCACGCCGATGAATTGATTTCGATCAGGGCGTATGAATAAACATCTTAATTAACGCATTGCTTTAACGATACGAGTGCTCTCGAGATATGTCCTTTCTTTCGGAACAGTACTTCATAAAGATTATTCAAAAATCAATAAATATGCGGGAAATTCAAGGCATTCTTTATTTCAGTATAACCATTCGATTTTAAAAACATTAAAATTCAATTTTCTGTATTCTATTGGAAATCATAATTTAGCAGTTAAGAAACAAAGAACTAGGAACTACTTTATCATTCAGATCTTTCGTTACAAATTGGACACTATTAAATTGTACAAATATAACACTTCCAATGTTAACATTTGTATTGTTCATTTTGGAATTGTCTTGTTTGTTTCACGCAATGTTTGAATTTTGATATAAAATTAATATTAATTTCAAATTTTTCCATTTAATCACATCTGTTATCTGAAATACTAGAAAGTAACGCAAGGATGATATTTTGGATAATTGATGGAAATTGATATCTTAACTTCACAATTAATGTATCATTTTCATATGGAAAACACTAACAAAACCTATTGTTGTTCGAATATCATAAATATTCTTCAAAATCTGAAGAATTTCTAATAACAATATAAATTTGAGAAGAAAAACGCTAACACAATATAACCAAGAATTGTTTGAGATTGTAAAGCTTTTTCTAAACCTAATGTTATTAATGTGAAGGTAAAAAACGCCAGCATAACCCACAATTGTAGAGTTTTTTTATCTTCTTTGAAATATATTGGGTTTTCACAAAAAATACCAATTTCTGGTATAAAAACGCTAACATAACCTAAAATTTTGGAAAAATTATAAAGCAACATGATCCAAAAATGTTCAAAAATTATGAATTTTGTCCAAATTTTGTTTCAAAGTAACAATTTTCAATGTAAAACAATAACTCGACGTAAGATCGTTCAAAACTTATGAATCTTGTTTGCAATCTGATGATCTTATAATAAAAAATTTCAATTTCCGACAAAAACACTAAGACATCGAAGTATTTTTAGTTCTTAAGTTGTATTTTTCTAAACAAAAATTACTGAAAAATTGTAAATGTTCTAAGAAATGTAATAATTCTCAATTAAAATAACAATAATTAGTCTCCTTTCAAACCTTATGATTTGATATTTTTTTCCAATTGCCACTAACATAAAACATGCATAGGATATTTTCAATAACTTGTTCGATTTGTTAGTTTTGTAAATTAAAATGAAATGAAATTACGACTTCCACCTAAAGGGGAGGAGAAATAAAAAGTTATGACATAAAATATATAATTTTTTATTAGCGCTTGGTTTTCTCTTCTAAAATCTGTAAAAATAATCTATGAGGCTTTTAAGTTTCATATTATAAATTAACTTAGACACTAAGTGATTTTAACTTGACTGCATACTTATAACATCCATAGAAGGAATTAATTGTAGATATGGTTTTGAAATTTTTAAATTGAAGATATAAAACAACTTCAACTAATGAAAACAGAATCAGGTATTCCACAAAAATTATTCAAATATAGAAAATTGTGCAAAATTGACAATTTAAATTTTAAGCAACACTGGTTTCCATCAGTCAATTTAAAATTGTTCAATTTTGAAAGGATTCGTCTCACACTATTGAACTCTGAATAATTGCGAATTTATTGCCGTTTAAATATTATAAGGCAATCATTTTTCATTGAGTAATTTCGAACAATTTAAATTTGGAACCAAATAAATGTACAATTTTCAATCTGAAATTATGTAATGCTTTAACTTCAGAGTTATTTTATTTCAAGCGCTTTTTGCAATAAACTCATTACTTTGTTTGAAAACTTCAAAATTAGTTTTTTTTTCATTCACAGCAATCAAAATTCGACAGATTTAAAACGATGAGCTGAAAAATACTTAATTATTCAGATCTTTAGTTTTTAATTGGACAGAGTGAAACTCTACAAATTCAGCAATTCAAATTTCAAACAGAACTGTTTTTAATTATTCAATTTACAATTATCAAATTTTGAAATGTTTAGTCACATACTAATCAATTGTGAATAATCCGCATTCATTGTCTTTTGTATGTCAGAAGGAAATTACTTTTAATTGAGAAATTTAAAACAAATAAATATGAAACCAAATAATTTAAATGCTTGAATATAAAATTATCCAGCGCTTTAAATTTAGATCTATAACATTTCAATCAAATATGTCAACATTAAACTCTTCAGAGTGAGAATTCCACAATTGAAAAGTCTTTGGAACTGAACTTGACCAATTATTATTATTTTTCGATTTTATCCAGCAGTTTCTGGATATCAAACATTGTTGAAATGGAATATTCTACTTTTTGAAGTATCCATCTTCAATAATTCATTTATAATATTTTTTAGGCTGCGTCTAGTCGTCCCGAATTTCGGGACGACTAGCCGGAAATCAAGATAAATGCTAGTCATCCCGAAATTCGGGACGACTAGCCTATTTCTACCATTTGGCTCGTCATCCCGAAAATAATGCACTTTATTAATTCTGCTGTTTTTAACTAGACCAAAATTACCAAAATTGACAATCCTATTTTCTCCGTTCGGCTAGTCGTCCCAAAAATAATGCATTTTAGGAAATTTCTCGTTTTAACTAGACAAAAATCACAAAAAATGTTAATGACCCCGAAATTTGGGACGACTAGCCTCTTTTCAACATTCGTCTAGTCGGCCTGAAAATAATGCACTTAATTAATTTTACTGCTTTCAACTAGACCAAAATTACGAGGCGTTGGAAAAAGAGTAGGGGTGTTACCTTACATTATTTCTGTGACTAGTCACAGGGGTGCTTTCCCGCCCCCACGA